>JAPYZA010001501.1:0-20682 GCA_030522685.1 Eupelmus azureus | reverse complement strand
TGTATATAGACGCTACTCGCAGTACACACACGCGTCAGCTCAGTCGGCCAGTAGCATCAGCAAGCAGCAGCTTTGCCCAGGATCCGGCTGCAGTCGCACAGCCGTATGTCGGTCTGATCGTGTGCGCGTGGTGCCAATATCTATATATATACATACATAGTGTGTCAGCATAACCTCCGTAACTCTCTAAGTTCGGCGATCCAAGGCGAGAGCTACATGGAGCCGATCTAGTGTACGCGCCGCGACCTTTTCCATCCCTTTCCCAAGTGTTTTTTTTGTAAAAATTTTTCATCCCAGCCGCACGGGTGAACGAAGGAATCCACCAAGAGGAGACAGAGAGAAGCATGGACTCGCCGCCCGCCCTGGACATCGTCTACCAGGCGGTCAACTCGCTTTACAACAGCCCGGACCCAGCCGTGAAGGAGAGGGCCTCGATATGGCTGGGCGAGATGCAGAAATCGGTCAGTGACTTTTATCGTTTTTATTTATTCTTTTTTTTTGTTTTTTTTTTTGTTTTTTGAGGGAAGAGTTGAGAGGGAAAAGAGGATCGAAGGGTTCTTGATTGCGAGGAGTTGGTTTGGGAAGGATTAATCGAACGTCTGCTATCTCGGACTTTTGGATTTTCTGACATAACCTTCTGGTTGTTTTGCTTTGAATTTTTATTTTGAAGGGTTATGTTTGTGATTGTTGAGACTGCTGTCCTTTAGCAGTGAAGCCTTTGTACTTGCTGTTGCTGGAGGTTTTTTGTATTCTTTTTTTAGAGGAACAGGTTTTGTACAGATTACATAAAAGTATACGTATATTTTGTGACTGAAATTTTAATAAATAGGTGTTTCGGTATTTATATATGTATATGCAAAACTTTCGTAAGATTTATTGCCTCAAACACAAATTTATGGAAACAAACTGAAACTGTTTCGCTTTTAAAAACCAATAGACAAAGGAAAGAAAATTAAAAGTTTTGATTCATTGTAACAATATTTTAAAAATTTAACAAAGAACTATTTATATTTAACACACTTCACATATTGTATAATAATTTGAATACTTTAATGTTTTAATTTTTTAGGTATACGCATGGAAAGTTGCAGACGAAATGCTGCAACAAAAAAAAGACTTGGAGTCATGTTGCTTTGCAGCACAGACAATGAAAACAAAAATTCAAATGTGTTTCCATGAGTTACCAGTAGTGTCACATGCTTCACTTAGAGATTCTCTTCTAGATCACATATCACAAATTGATAAAAATACAAATGCAGCTATAGTTACTCAGGTTAGTATTTATTTAAGTATAACATTTATTTATTGATATTTGCTTAAGTACTCTAATATATAAATTTTCTTATTTTTAGCTGTGTCTGGCACTAGCAGATTTAATATTACAAATGGTTTCCTGGCAAGAACCATTAAGAGACTTAATTCAAAAATTTGGTGACAATCCTTCGAGCTTATGGCCTTTATTAGAAATTTTAACAGTTCTACCTGAAGAAGTTAATTCTCGATTTCTTAGATTGGGTGCAAATAGAAGACAACAAATCATTGAAAACTTCACACATAATGGAGACACTGTTTTAGAATTTTTAGTATGTATCTTACATTATTTATAAGTCACTTTAAAGATTATACAAGTAATATTTATTCTAATTAAATTGATTTATTTTTAGACTAGTTGCCTTAAAATGGTTGATGATGTTCAAATATGCGTAAGGGTTTTGCGGTGTTTCACAAGTTGGGTAACCATCTGTGCAATATCTCTTACATCTCCATCGTTTTCTAATATAGTAAGATTAGCATTTCAGGTAAGTTACAAAAGTTATTATAAGAATGTATTTTTGCAAGTATTTTATTTGTTATTATTGGTAAGTTTTATATCTATTTTTAATTGTCTTTAGGTTCTCGAAAACAATATGGCAGGATCTCAATTACATGAAGCAGCTGCTGATTGCATATCTATAATATTACAAATATTGGAACAACAAACCCTTAGAAACAGAGATCTAAATACTAGAGAGCCACCTGTGCCACTACAACAGCTGCAACTAGATCTTTTTACTAGAATTGTATCCTTAGAGCAGTTTTATCATGCATCTGTTGCTCATGAAGATATGGATAAGTAAGATTTTTTTCTCATTATTATTATGTTGCAAATTATAACAATTTTTAAAATAATGTTTATTTTTCAGATCAACAAATTATTGTCGCATTTTTACGGAATTGGCAGAAACTTTTCTAGAGACAATTGTTAATGGCAGTATGAATGGCAAACAACATTATGCTATAAAAGCTTTAGATTTTGCATTAGTATGTGTAGGTCACCATGATTATGAGGTTGCTCAAATAACATTTAATCTTTGGTATAGGCTTTCTGAAATCCTTTATCAGATGGACAATAATGAACTTACATGTGTGTTCAAACCATATATTGAAAGGCTTATTGGAGCTCTTTGTCGACATTGCCAAATGGAACCTGATCATGTAAGTGAATTAAAGTTTATATTGTAAATTATTAAGAATCTACATTATAATTCTTTATAATAATATTGATTTTCATTTAACAGCTGGGTCTTATAGAAGAATTAGATGGATTTGCAGATTTTAGATCCCGAGTTTTTGAACTAATAAAAGATGTAGTTTTCGTTGTTGGTAGCAGCCATTGTTTCAGACAAATGTTTGCTACTTTGACTGGACCACAAGGACAAACCATTACATGGGATGTAACAGAAGCTGCTTTATTCGTAATGCAGGCAGTTGCAAAAAATATTTTACCGTAAGTTACATATAAACATTTTTTAAAAATTTTAAGAATAGGATACATTTTTAATTTATTTATCTAATAATTTTTTTCAGTGAAGAAAATGATGTAGTTCCAAAAGTTGTAGAAGCTATTTTAAATTTACCGGAAAACACGCATATAGCTGTTCGACATACAAGCATTCTTTTACTAGGAGAACTTTGTGAATGGATAAATAGTCATCCACAATCTTTAGGTATATATTTTAATCTCTTATTCAGTAAAATGGAAACTACAATTTTAAGCATAAATAATTTTTATTTTTTTTTTTTGTAGAACCAATTCTGAATTTCCTGTTAACATGCTTGAGTCAAAAAGGATTAGGCAGTGCAGCATCTAATGCTTTACAAAGCATTTGTACAGCATGTCCCAAACATATGGCAACACATTTTCAAGGTTTATTACAGATTGCTCGCAATCTCGATAATTTTGCAATCACTAATGATGCAGCAATCAGTCTTCTCAAAGGTATTATTAATTTAACTGTATAACTTTTTTATAAAAAGAAAAACATTATTTACATCAAAATATATTTATATTAATTTTTATGCAAATTTTATTAATCTTTATCGATAAAATTTCTGAATTTTTAGGTGTTGCAAAAATTGTATCCCGATTACCTAGAGATGAAATAGAAAGGTCAATGAAAGAACTTTGTTGGTTCCAAGCAAGACCTTTATGTCATTTAATAGAGGAAAGAATACCTGTTGTAAGAAGTAGTAAAACTGACCCTGCGTTATGGCTTGACAGACTTGCTGCCATTTTTAGACATATAACCACATCAAGTGACAATTGTAATGAGACTCATCCTTGTCAAGCAGCTGTTAATGAGGTTAGTAAAGAAGTAATATTATATAATATTTTTCTAAATGATAAAAAAACATCAATAATAAGTCTTCTTGTTTAAAATTCTAGATGTGGCCAGTTTTATCCAATACATGTTCTACATACCAGCAAGATTCAAGAATAATGGAAAGGTGCTGCCGTTGCTTACGCTTTATCGTACGCTGTCTCGGGAATTATGGTTCACATATATTGGAACCCTTAGTTAAACAAGTAAGGAATTTGAAATATTTTTTTTTTTTTCGAAAAATTAAATGACAACTTATTTTCAATTTTTTTTTCAGATTATACAATTATATGCTGCGCATCAACACAGTTGTTTTCTATATCTTGGGTCCATTTTAGTTGACGTGTTTGGCATTGACATGAAGTACGAATCAGGTTTACTAGGGATGT
Organism: Eupelmus azureus; assembly: GCA_030522685.1. Lineage (NCBI taxonomy): Eukaryota > Metazoa > Arthropoda > Insecta > Hymenoptera > Eupelmidae > Eupelmus > Eupelmus azureus. Next base: position 16,652 of record JAPYZA010001501.1, on the reverse strand, counting down.
TAGAAGCTTTTATTTCACCTACATTTACGATACTTCAAGAAGCTGATGGTCTCGTAAAGCATCCTGATACAGTAGATGATTTATTCAGACTTTGTGCGAGGTAATTAATCATAAAATTATATTATATAATTAAACATACACATAATAGGAGAAAAATTTAAAGAAAACAATATTTCTTCCAGGTTTTTACAGACTTCACCTGTACCATTTTTACACTCGCCTATGATCAATAGTATATTAGACTGTGCTTTAATGGCTTGTAGTCTAGATCACAGGGAAGCTAATGCTTCAGTTATGAAATTCTTTTTTGACCTTATTCACAGTGGACGTAATTCGCAGGTAAGCTTTGAAAACATTTCTAATGCATTATTTATAAAACTGGTGCTTATAAAATATTCTTTACACAAATGTTTGTTTAGAATCGATCGGATTTCACAATTAGACGTCAGCTTGTTCAAGAGATTCTACAGGAAAAAGGACAATTATTAGTAACGAGACTTCTTCATGCCATTGTATTTTCTCTATCGTCTTACATGATGGCAGATGTTGCTGATGTCATTGTTGAGTTGAATTTAATTAGTAGAGAGGTAAATTTTACATTATATAGGCAAATCATTTAACTACTGGATCTTTAATTTTTTAAGTTTTTTATTTATTTAAGTAATTATATTTTGTTTGTGCAACTATTTCAGCATACATCCTTGTGGCTACAACAAGCTATAGGTCAAATGCCAACAGAAAATGCAACTGGAACGCCAAATGCAACACCAGATCAACTTTTAGAATTTCACACTGCTGTTATTGCGTGAGTATATCATATTGTGTTCATTAAATTTTATTTAATATAGTTACTGCTAATAATTAATACTTGCTAATAATATTGCTAATAAATAATAGTATTTAAAAATCTACTTAATTTAACGATCATATATTTTGATTGCAGGGCTGATACTCCAAAAACAGTAGTACACGCATTACGAAATTTCTCGCGTTTGTACCGTTGAACGGCAATGACTATGGATGTGAACAAAAAAGGATTTATATGACTGTCGGTAAAACATTGAATTTTACGAATGATAACATTGATAGTATTTGTGATCAAAGAAATTCGTAATATTACAAAATATACTTATGATACGTAATGAATTGAACAAATTTACGTATAAAATAGATTTTATTAATTAACTAAAAAACAGCCCCAAAGAAACTTGACGAACAACAATCGTTTTTTATCTGAAGGAAGATTCATTTCTTGTTTTTATAAAGGCTTTGCAATAAGTTTTATATATGTTTTGAGTTACTAAAAGGCATGTTTATAACTAAGAAGCGAATGGTATTGCGAGATCTGCGTATGTATTATACAAATGTAAAAAGATACAAACAATTGTTTGTCTATGTACATTAAATTCTGTGATGCCTGGCGTATAGATTAGTTAGGTACGAAATCGTCGTGTTTAGACGATTATTTATCTATTCTATCGAATTTCTTGAAAAGATCATGATCAATGACAAAACATTTTTATATACGTTTATATAAGTTATACATTATTCCTTTGTAACACTTTTAAAATACTCGCTCATTGCTGCAGGTGTAGCATGTGATTGTAAATATAAAATGTCGTTTTTTTCAGTTTTTTTCTTTTTTTTATGATACATGATCGATCACAGAAGTATAAAATATTGATAAGATTTTCTTTTTTACAATAAATTAATTGTACAAATAAAGTGTTTGGTTGTACAAACTGTCATGTATTAAAATATATCGATGATTAACACACAATATTTGCGATAATAAATTTTAATTGTTCAAATTAAAACAAAAATATTAAATTAAACAAACTAAGCTTATGACTTTCAAAGAAAAATAATTTTATGTAACTTTTACATGTGTTATGTACAAATTGAATAAATTATATTTTTTAAAACCAACTAAGATATGAAATTATCCTAAAACATAGAGTTATTTAAAATTTGAAGAGGTAACATTTAAGTATAAAATTTAAAATACTTTATGTCGAATTTAAAAACATTTTTAAGAAATGTTTAGTGTTACAAAAACCTAGAGTAGATATGCTATTCTACTAATATTTACTAATTTAATGATCATTTAAGAGAAGACTGAAGTAGGACGTGATGCATATATTTGATAAAGTTATAAAGCATGTTATTTCATTTAAATAAAGTAACTTCGATCTGTGATCTCCATTCACGTATACTAAATAATAAATAATTACAATTAATTTTTTTAAATATAGTCACGCAAAGTTGTTTACCATTTTTATAAAAATTATAAAAATGTGCTAATAAGATTTCCAATAAACTACGCATATGATTATAAGAAAATATGTATAAAAAAATTATTAAATTTGTATGTATTTCTATACGAAACTATCACATAACATAAAACTATTAATTACAGTATTATTAATTTTAAGTCATCTGGAATATTATTGAATGTTTTTTTTAACTTGTAATTTAAATAATTTGTCAATTAAACTTTTTACTTCAGTATTCGAGAAAATGGAAATATTAATAAGCTAGTAAAAATAGTATATTCTCAATTTATAAATATTTTTATTTCTTAAAATCTATTTCAAAGATGTGAATCTCATCCTTTGATCAGTTCCCAAGAGAATGATTGCTAATCAATAAGAAAAGCTCTTCGTATGATAAATCAAATAAATCAAACACTTGTCACAGTGCTGTTTTTCTAAAAGCAAAAGAATAGAGAAAATGAGAATTTATTTCAGCTTCATTTTCACAATTTCATTATTAGAAGAGTGAGTATTTATGCCCCCGCTCATCTCGTACAATATATAATTTAAATAATTTGTAAAAGAAATTATGAATTTTTGAGAAACTGTCCATCAATTCGAGTCAGGGTACCTAAATGAATAAAACATAATTTTATTTTAAAATTTAAATTTTTCATGAAAAAAAGTCTTTATTTATTTACCCTAACTCAGAAAAATCGACAGAGATGAACCTACACCAATTGAACTTAAATAAAAATTGTAAGTATTTTAAAACAAAATAATTCTTATTTAAAAGCGTAAACCAAGCCATATTTTTCGGCCTGTTACATTTTAATGATCCATATTTCAGACAAGGATCTATTAGATAAAACGCCGGTCACAAACGTGACACGGAGGTAGGGCATCTCTCCTTGATAGTTTGTAATATTTCGAGAATGAATAAAATTCATTCTCACTTTCAATGTATACATTTTATATACATAGTACTGTAGACAACAAAGTTGTGTAGTATTAAAATATATAAATTTAAATAATTAATAATGAATAGAATTATTTTGAAGATTTTTCGAGTTTTGACCGTATGTTATTATTTAAGATATTATTTTATAGACATTTAAGTCCACTTCATTGGGTCGAGTTTGAAATTTAAAAAATCTTCAAAATGATCAAGAATAACATGAAAGCCTCAAATTTAAAGAGAACAGAATTATAAGTCAAGGATAAGAAATGAAAAATCATACTTTAATTACTATACCTACTTTACTTTCTATTTCATATCTAAAGTAAAACATACAAATTAAAATAATTTTATTAATTTATTTTTGTTCTCATAAAAATTTCTATCTTATATATGTATATAGTTATTGTAAACATTTTAAAATTTGTTTCTTCTCGCATTTTCTTCCATACAATAATATTTTCGTAATAATAAAAAAATATCATATTTTATTTTTTATATGCGTAAAATTTTAGATACAATATTAGTGCATATCTGTATAATAATATTCCAAAAATATTGCGTGTACAAATAAAAATATGTACATTGTCACACTATTAAAGTGTTTTCGTATAAAATACCTTTTGTGAAAACTTTAGATTTTGCATTTAAAAATAAACATGTCTTCTGTCATTCATTTATTGCAGTACTTTTTGACATGTCAAACATGTGTTAAACTTTATTAAAAAATCTATGCAGTGCGTTGTACTTTTCAATAAGGTATATATTCGATAATAACAATAATTAACGATAAAATGCTGTAAAACATATTAAATATGTTTCTCTTGATAAAATATTGATATCACAAACTCAACAAATATTCAAAGTCCGAAATAATTGAGGACTCGGTCATGGTACATAAATCTACTGCGACTCGATGTTTTTTAGTTTCTATCGTTTTTCTGAATATAAGTTGAATTAATTTCAGTAAAGCAAGACGGATGTGACAAAAACACACGTGGAATCACAAAAGTTACGTAAAAATAATAAAGAAATAATCGCAATAAATGTCTAAAACATCACAAACATGTGTATATTAACACGACAATAACATGTAACTTCTACATTCTATTTTTCCGCGTATAGTATATAAAACCTTAGCATAAGGTTTACTTTTAAGACTTTAACAGATTACAAAAAGGAAATCATAAAACTTGATGCTTGAGTAAAGCAAACTTGGTGTTGCTTTGTTAATCATACATAAAATAAAACCACTCAGATCTCATAGACGGCGAGCTATTAACGAAATGTGCCATTAAAAAAGCGACTCGATAAAGCTTTATTTCAAAGTTATCAAGAACGTTCGATGAATAAAAGAAGAACTCCAGAGAAGACTAACTACTCCGCGTCCTGAATATAATCGTTGTGAACGATACATGCAATGACATATATAGGTTATTTGTTTTTAATCACAGGGATTTCGATTTCAACCGAAATTTTAAGCAATCTAATTCACGTCCCTTTTTTTGATTAAGCAAGTCTTGTACATAGCCGGAAACGATTTTTTTTAAGACTTTTGATCTTAAAACTTTTCAATTGTACTTGGAACGTTCATTAATTTCTTTTCATTTTTATATAATTTTTATATAAAATTCAATTTTCTCTACTTGGTTTGTAAATATTATTTAAAGTCTCAAGCTCTTGCATCGTGTTTCTCGTAAGTTTGGTAAAACTATCGGTCATTCCGCTTTCCTCTGCACCTGCTCCCTGTTCACCATTTACCGCTTCCTGCAAAGACAAAAGATAAAGCATTTAATTATTATTATTTACAAATCAGATTCGTTAATGCTGCATATTTAAATTTATGTGATCTTATATAAATTCATTTTATTTATTTCTTTAAGTACACATAATTTTGTAGAAATACACTTAAAAATTACCTTAACAATGTCAGAAATATTAAGACTAGTCAAGTCAACATTATCAAATTGCGAAAAATTCAACTCGAAATCCGGGTTTGGTTGTGTGTCATCTAGAACGCTGCCAATATTAATTGCATTTCCAATTGCATCTGATATAATACCTAAATAACAATAAAAATAAATTCGTAAAGTTGGTTTTAAAACAATATTATCATAGGAAAGTGATGTAGCATTGTGAGCATAAAAACCAACTTACTTGCATCGCCGAGTTGATAACTAGGTTCTGGCTCGTTAGGTCTGTTTGAGACCATGGGATCCTGCATTAATATTGGAGATGGCGATCCTTGCGGTATGATGATAGGCTGCAATTGACAGGCCAAATTCTGCTGCTGCGATGCAGGAGCTATGTTATACAAGGCACATTCCATTGGAGACGGTGTACGCCCAGGCGACGGAATTGGCCTATAATTAATTTAAAAATAATGAACATTTTTTTTGCAGTTTAATACTTCATAAGAAACTCATTAATTAGTTAGTAAAATAAAAAATTCGCGTAAAATTTATCAAGATAAAACTTTGGTAGAAAATTGACCATATTCTGGGCAGAATTTCTCATCAACAAATGTTAAAATGACACTTATCTACAAATTCTGGAAATGCTTTTAACAGCATTTTTAAATAAGTGTCTAAATTTTAACGTTTGTTGACCAGAAATTCTGCCCAATGCGCGATAAACTTTCAGATGCGACAAATCACAATAAAAAATCGATGTAATATTTGAAATAAGAATAATTTTTCTAAGCTTATATTTAATTACAAAAAATTGGAGCATTAATTTTCTTACCGAAGCGAACCCATATTTGTTGCGAGATTTGAGTTTTGAACTTGGTACATTGGTGGCGAAGGTGCCGCAGCTAAAGAACCTCCAAATGGTGAAAGTCTGTCACTAGGCTCGGTTTTGATAAGGTTGAAGTTGTATTGGGGCATTTGATTCATTAATCCAGGCTCTGCAAAAACACATAAATTTAATCATGTTATCTATCGAAAATTTTCAAACACGTAATTAACAATCATCAAGCAAGAAGAAATTACATATAAATTATAAAATGATATGGAAATCCATGTGATAAAGTGATGTTAAAATACGAATCATGCATTAGAGTGATTATTATTAGTTGCGTAAAATTAATTATATGATTGAAATATTAAATAGAATAACTTCATTTGATTAAACGAAAATGAAGTCATTTTCATGAAAGTTGTATATAAACCTTGTATTATTGGAAGCTTTAGGTGACAAAAAAGCAGGTAAGTATTTTGAGGAATTGAAGTAACGCAAAATACTGCAGCTTGAACTTGAATTATCCTTTTTTTTTAATAAAGCACGAAATTCACACGATTGCATCATACCTGAAGATCCGATTGTGCGACATGTTGCATCTGAAATATCGATGATCGACGGACAAACAGAACAAGGGTAACATATTAAACCATCGAGTAAAGAAAAAAATATACGACTATGTAAGTGTGTATGTATGTACATATATTGTTTATATAATTATTGTTCAATACAATTTCAATATATAATTTTCTCTTTATATATCTCATAAAAATTCAGCGACACGTTCATATATATACTTTATCATCTCAAAAACCGTATCTTAAAAATATTGCACATCTACACTTCGGTATATTGCAATTGCTGCTTTCGTTCAACGTCACCAAATTTCTAAAAAGCACAGAGTCTCGAGAGCAATCACTAAAAAAAAGGCACTCGATCTCGTTGTACAAGGCAAAAAGTTTATGCATTTTATTTTTTCAACTACGACTGGTTTTTCTGCCTCTTTGGTTTGAGAAAAAGATGCACAAGCCCATTTCATCAACGTCAATACACAAGTTTTTATAAAAAGGCATTCTTAAAAAAGTACAAAATATATGAGAGTCATTGTGGGCTGCCGCTTGATATAGTGTCACAGAAAACAGTTTTATTCGGCATTATGATTTTGCGTCGACAGGTATTAAAGGCATCATACACCAAATAACAACAACCCTTCGCACCATTCCAGTACACAAGTTGCACTATTTCATAATGCACAATGACAACACGTTTTTTCAAGTACACAATGTTCTCGAGAATCAACGTCAAACCATTTGATTTCTCTTAAAATTTTAGTTTTTTTTCTAATAATTAAAAGTTTTTAATTTAATCATTTAAAAAGTAGTTTAGATTTTAATAATATACTCAAAGTATTATATTTATAGCCATTCAATCAATCAGTAATCATTGTATACAACGGCGCAATCTTATAAATGCATCTAAGCCAATTTGGTTCACATAGAATGTTAAATGAAATTTCAATTATTTAGCTACCCAGTCACCAATCACCATTTGCTTAGAGCCAGATAATCAAGGATGTTAGTAGATGTATAGTCATTGATAGAGCACTTACCTGGCATACTTTTTTTAATTTCTAGTATTAAAGGTAAGTGACGTTGATTCTTGGACAAAGTTAACAATAATTCAAAATAAAATAGATATGATATACAAGACACGACCGACACCGTTTAACCCAGTTAAATGAATGCACCCAATAAATATATATGTAGAATAAAGCAGAAGGATGCTCTGAACATAGTACGAATACTCACGTTTCTCAGCCTCGGCCTGCACGTGCCTCAACACATACGCATTCGGGCTCTTATTCAATTTCTGACGCTTTCGCCTTATCGAATCGGGAACATCTACGGACGGTCAAACGATTATAACCAATTTTTCATTGTTCTGAATGACAAATACTTATTAATTTAATTTTAAAGTTTATCGATTTCGCAATCGCTGAGTCACCAGAAAAGATGTTAAGGTGTAACAACATGAACATTATTTTATTATGCAAAAGTGAAAATTTTTTACCAATCAATATAGTTTTTAAGAGTTTCTTGATTGTCGTGTATTTACGAAATGTTAACCATTAATTCAGAATTTTATTTTTTATGAAAGTTTTGTTTCATCACACCTTTCTATTCTTCATATATTTGTTTAAATTACATGCAATATAAATTGCTCATCTCTTTAGGAAAAAATAAAATCCTGCAAGGATGATTTTACGATTGAAAACCTTTCAATGGTTTCAGAAAGTTTCTCATTGTTATAACTAAAATGCAACGTAATATTCAATCAAGTAACAGATTCAATCGACTATACCGCGAAGACATCAAACTTTGGTCAAGCGCGGATTAAGTATACAAAAAAACTTAACAATGTAATATTATAGGCCTCAGTCTTAGCATAATATTCAATACATCCTTATTTATCTTAGAAAAATTCTTAAACAATTTTGTTGCTATTAATTTATAAGAGACGATAATTTCGCTATTAATTTGTAATTAACTAGATAAGTAAAACAGAAAATTATGCTAAGACAGTTTATAATGCAAATTCGCTTCATATGTAAAGTATAAGCCTGACTAGAGACATTGCTTTTAAGTACTTTTTTTAATAAAGCGCAAATAAAATACTTTTATTTGGATGCGCATTAATATGTAATAGAGTATTACAAACTATTTCTTTAAGATTCAAGTGTATAAATAGTTTTTGATTTTCATATATTATTTTTGTACCTTATTTGTACGTTTTATGTGAAAAATTAAGTAGATTTTTATCATCTTAAATACAAATTTTTTTACTTTTAAAAATATGAACTTTATCTCAAGATTAAAAAGACAATCTTTGGTAATTCGAGTATATCAAGTATCATCGCAAAAAAGCACGAAGATAAAATATTTCAAGGAACAAATTTTCAATATTTTCTTTAAATAGACACAATATTTTTTCAATGACATCTATATGTCAATCACAATTTTTAAATAAGCATTTCGAGCGCTTTAGGCTATTCAAAAGTTTTAAGCCTAACAAGAGATTCAGAATTTTTGGAAGCACCCATTTTAATATTAGCATGGCAGTAAGACAAGATATAAGTAACTAATCTTACACAATATTCGTGTATGACTTTTTCCGCAACGAAAACAATGATATCAAATAGCGTGAGTATGCTTAATAGCCTAGTTTCTCGCTTTGACTTTGAAATCTTGTTTTTTTCGACAAAAGAAAGTACTTTCCATGTGTAAAATTATATGCAAAAAAATACAAATCGAAAAACAGTGTCAGAAGTAACGTATTTTGGTTGCGTAATACTTAAACTTATGCAAAACTACTGGTACATATAGAATTTAACTCAAAGACAAAAAATCCACTGGCTTCACAAATTTTATAGACTTTTCAAGTCTTATGAGATTCATAAAACGAAATTAAGAGCTACAAACAATAAAAACCAGTACTCTAAGACTAGACAATCGATAATAAAGCTAAACTATCTTTCATAACCAGAGTTACGTTGCTTCCGACACACCAATAAGAACAAACATATTGCGCGCTTCTCGCGCTCCCGCAGCAAGCTCATGCGGTCTCCTTCACCTCGAGAATCTTTCCGCCCTCGACTGGACTATAATAGAACGACATCTCGTCGAATTCAGAGGCCGTGGCACGCGGCGCCATAGCCGTGTAGAGCGCATAGTGCTCGGCTTCGGTGAGCTCGGCTCCGTACGGTGGCGTTTCGTCACCGTCGACGTTCTTGCCCTGCATGGCCCTGACGGCTGGCATTTTAGCAAATAACTCCTGGCTTCCGAGTTTATTGTTATTATTGTTGCTGCCGAGGCCAGGCAGGCTTGTAGTTGACGACATGACTGTAGAAATACTCTCCTTGCCGTCTTTCTTGTTCTTCTTGGAGAAGAGCTTTGAAAAGAGGCCAGGCTTGGATTGTTTAGGCAGGCTGCTCGTCGCCGGCGCAGCCGGGAGATTCTTCTTTGGCGCTAGTGCTTGATTAGAGGCTGCGCGCGGCAGTACCGGCATGGACGGAGTCTTGCGAATGCGTTTAGGTGGCAAGGGCGGCACAGGCAGCTCCTCCTCCTCCGACAGAGTTGCTATAACGTCGCGCTTATTGATCCTCGTGCTCGGGGGTGGAGGTCGGGGTGGCGGCGTATCAGGATTCACGGCTATCAACGGGCTTGACACCGTGCTCGCACCAGGCGCTACGGGCTCGCATGGCTTTCTGACTACGCGTACCCATACCGGATTCTTCATGGCCATCTGCAGGCTCGTGTAGGTCTGGTTGTCGCGCACGTCCCTCTCCTGCGCGGCTGGCTCGCCGACGTTGCCGTTGGCCTCGAGTGCCTCACGCTGGAGTTGCTGCTCGTGCAGGATTTTCTCGTGCGTATCGTCGTAAATTTTGTCCAGTTCGACCACCTCGGTAAGGAGCTCGTCCAGGCACTTGCCGCCGTTGGCGATCGTATCCGGCTCTACCATGAGCGGTGCTGTGATGTTCTCCTCAGCATCGGCTTTGGCCTCCTGGCTCTTTTGCACCCATTTGCCGACCTCGGTGTAATCGTACCAGTCGGTCTTGTCCTTGTCAGTTTTAGCCATGTCTAACCGAGGCGACTTCTCGTTGTCGCCGTTTTCATCCAACTCCTCGATGGTGACGATACTCTTTTCGGGAACGATCGTCTCCTCGTCGTCGTTCTGGCCGACGTCGTTATTCTCAGAGTCGCGCGCAGACAAAGGGACGACCTGCGACTGATTTCTAAAGTCTGCGCCTCTCTGCACGTTGTAGATATCGTTGAGGGCTCGGAGGGCCGAGAGCTTGCTGTAGGCGCGCTTTGCGCTCAGCATGTCGTCGAAGCTGGCGCTGTTATTGTTGAATTCGTCGTGGAACAATCGGGGCCGAGTCGCTATCGGCACGGGCGGCTGCTGGCCCTCGCAAAGCGCGGTTACACGGTTCAGAGTCGCGGCGAGGTCGTAAGAGTCGCTGGCGGAAGCGGCCTTCTTGCGGGCGAAGAAGGCGCGACGCAGTGACCAGAGATGCTGGCCGGGCCTACCTAATCCCAGGGGCAGCAGCTGGAAGTGTAGGGGCTCGCTCGTCGCGCCGTCGGACGGCCGGCGAAGCTGGATGTACGCCTGCACGGGCTGCTCCACTTCCTGGTGCCTGTAGCTTGGCGTCCGGAAGGCTATCGCCACCTGGGAAGATAACCAGGATGAAGGAGAGAATAGTGAGTTTTGGCTTTATGAATGATCGTGAGAGCAAGTACTTCGGTCGGGCGATGATGAATTGAAGAGAATGGAATTGGTAAAAATTATAAGGTAAAAATTGTATACTTTATGGCATTTATTAATGGATATAATTACTGAATTCAAAATTATTCAATAACTATTTTTTAAAATAAACTTATGTTTAGTATAAAAAAAATGATTCCAACATTTTTGAATTTTAAAGATCTAAACCGTAATAGATGGACGATAGCCAAGATAATAAATCAATTTTAATTTCAAGGAGACGTTTCATTTCGTTTTATTGAGGTTACATCTTACGGATAAAATTATAACTTCGAATTGCAAACTACTTACAAGGAAAACCAAACTTTATTTTGTTAAAGTTGACTCTGAATGTCACCTTCTTGCGCCTAATCGTCAAAATAAGCTTTTTGCAAGAATTTTGTTAAAATTTATACTTTACTAGAAATTTTCTTTAGTCATCGTTATTTTAGAAGTGTGACAAATGTGAGCAATAACCTTTTGGCAAGAAGTTGAAATTCCTAGATCGATCCTAAATTACTATATTTGATTCGACTATGTACGACGAATTTCGTAACAAATTTATTTCGTTAATTACATAAATTTTAATATTTGCAATTGTAAACAAATATTTTAATACTAAAAGCCATATAAAAATATAAATAGCCCACAAGTGAATTACATTATTTATTGTTGCATTTCGATGCAATTACCTTGAGTTACCATTTTATTTGGTAATGAGGTAACATACTTTGAAATAAAGTAATATAGTTTTTACCCAGTAAAGAATTTGAATCAAACCCAACTTTAGTGTTAAAAATAACAAATATTCAAGAGAAAACTCACCTGTTTGTGAACATGTGTAGGTTGGAAATCACCACGTCCTTCCCAGTAAGTTTGTCCATCTCGGACCTCGAAAAATCTCACCTCAATGTCTTCTTTGGCGACCTTTTCGCAGAGCAGCACCATCTCAGTGCCACCAGCTACCGAAGCGCTGCAGTGGCTGAGCTTGCATATCACAAGATCAGACATTGCCTCTGAAAATTATAAATCGAAATTACACATCGGTAATAGATGACAAAAGATGTATATATCGAAATTACTTTTATAACAAATTTAACGTACTTTTATCGTAAATCGGTTCCGAGATAACCGGCTGTAAAGGCACCGTGAACTTTCCCTTTTCCTGTCCTTCCAAAAACACTTGGAAGCATAGCCTCACGGCGTTCAAGTCAATGCTCGTCGGCTGGCGTTTGTGATCGAAACCGGCTGAAGAAAAGAAAAAAACACTGAGTAAAAAGAAAACACATTACAACTGGCAATGAACTTCAAATTGCCAATTATATAACGTAAAAAAAGAACTCTAATTAAGAGCCAACATTTTTCGCTTGCTAAATTATTCAAGATAAGTGTTGATTAACTTTTCAGTTTTAGCAGCTACATCGGCTTTTAAAAATTAAAACGCCTAATAAGAAACATTAAAAGCAAAAAGTCTTACTTCGGAAAGGATCAACGCGTATCTCTTCTCTCAGCTTGAGCGCATCCTCGATGTCTTTTCTCTTGACACACTGGATGCCGAGTTTGTCGAAGGAGACAGTCATGTTCTCAGAGGACACTTCAACCGTGCAAACGCCCCGTCTGCAGACCTCCTTGCCAACGAGGTTGTGAGGATGGGGTCGATAAGGCGGGTCCTTTGTTACGCATGACACAACCACGATCGCTCGCCCCTTGTAGCCCATAATCTGTCGGCAGACAATTTTTGGCGGATATTTTATATGCACATCGCATGTTATATTTTTAATTAATAAAAGATATTTAAGTAGGTTTATTGGGTAATGATTTTTTTTATTGTTTTTTTTTACCCACTTTTTTATGTTTCGAGTTTTAGATTAGATTGTATGAAAATTTTAATATCGGATACTCATTTATCAGCTTTTTATTAATTGCATTTTTCAAATATCAAAAGCATATCTTTTGACAAGCTAGATGTGAGTGCATTAGATATTTTTGATTATTGAAAAAGTGATTGATATATATTTACATAAAAATCCATAAGTATGTTAAAAGTTTCAAGTTAGAAATTTTGTTTCTAAAATAAATCTATAATAAATACCAATTTGTACTGTAAAATTAAAAAATTTTTTCAATCTAACAGTGAAATGTAATGACGTTCTTAAAAACTTTACAGTTTGAATACACAAACATTGCTATTATATCCAAAAGATTAAAAAGCCAAGCAACAACTTTTAATAAGCGGCTCAAATGCGGGTAGACTATATGCACACACTTCTGAAAAACTTAACGCTAAACTGTGTTTCCGCAAACCATCGTCTCACACTAAAAAAAAACCGCGAACCGTATCATAAACCCACTACAAAACCGCAACAAAAGCATTCCCCTCCCTAAAACCACCGAAACCAGCGCTCAACCCAAAAGCTCTCGCGTGCATACAGAATGCCGGGCACATTATCGATGAGTCATCCCGGAGGAGCCGCTTTAGCGCTTCGCACAACGTAATTCAAAATAAATATTACAACGACGTGACGGCAACTTTTTGCTGCATTCCCAGCGCACGACGCAAAGCTCCAGCTACTCACTCGAATACTGGGGAAAGTCTTGTTCTCGGGCGTGCTGTTGACGCCCGGTATGCTGCCGGCTGATCTGCCCTCGCATTCGTAACGGAAGCGCAAAGCCTTGCTGGCCGGCTGCTCGACTATCTCCACGTGGGGCATGTTGCTGTTGCTGCTGCTAGCTGCGGCGGGAGCGGCTCTGCTTGCGTTTTGCGCCGCGGCTTGCGACCTCGTAGACATGCGGCCGGCTGCGCTGCTGCTCTCCGAGATCATCTCGACGTCGGCGCGGTTCTGCTCCGCAAAGCTCGGGTCCGTCGTCTCGATCGCGTCGACTGGAAAATAATGGGTGTATGAATTAGAGAGTTAGTTTGGGAGTAAGGTTGCGTTTTTCTATTCTGTTGAAGCGGTGAGTGGGAGGAGGTGGGAGGATGGTTTTTATTTTGCGCGCCGAGCTGCGGGACGGTGTTACGTAAGGATGGTTTTTCTTTTTGTAGCGTAGTTTGTTGGGGAGTTGGGATTTGGGCTGGGTGCGCGGAAAGTGTAGTGATAGAATGGTGGATTTTTCGTTTGAAGTTTACTTTGTAGTTTGAAATTTTTTTATACAAGCGGGAAGGATTGAGGCAATTTTTTACTTATTTGTAAGTTAGACGGATGTAAAAGTTAAATTGGAAGATGATCGAGAAATCGTGCAATAGCAAATATTTTGAAAGCAGTTGCGGGTTAGTTTATATCAAACATGAATTTTATGACCGAGTTATTTTATGAAGATGATAAATAAAAAATAAGTTTGAATTTCACAGTACCGTCTACAAATTCAGTATCGGTTTTCAAATTTTCAATACGAAGGAATCTGCGATATTTTGTCAGTTAAGGGTTGTAGTAAACCTTGAAAGAGAAATATTATAAAATAGAACAAGAAATTTGTCAATAAACCGTTTCAACTATTTGAATGTTTTTTTTGGATTAAGTAAATTAGAGAATTCATAGACGGTACTGTATTTACTACTTTTACCCTTTGATCACCAAATTTTTCTTCACTTTCTTTCAAAAAATCAAATTACATTGCACACAAACTGTAACAAATTATGAAAGAGAAATACTCATAGGATATGGTATAGTCTTATTTATAATCCTTATTCTATCAATTACAAAATTATTATAAAAAAATTCTAAACTAGCAATTAACATAAAATAAAAGAAAATGAGTAATTTCAATGCATAGCATTAATTAACAAAGGGTTAAAAAAATCACACAGTAATGCTATGAATTCAGTATGAACTGTTTGCAACGGCACAACTACTTTAAAACACAACTATAAGTTGAAGTCAAACATTAAAATCGTGCTTAACGAAAAATCGAATCGTGCTTAACTTGCCAACAAGTATTTTTCAAATGATTTTGAATGAAATATTATTATTTAATAAGAAAAGAAGATCTGTAAAAATTCTGCTGCTACAGATATCTCGCACGTATCTTTTAACTATGCTTTATGTATTAACGCAGAAGCAGGCTCAAAATAAACACTGATTAACTCGTTAAATTCTGAGCTCGTTCGGCTCGAATTTCTCATGCTTCTTTGACATAGTCATTTGGCAAGTTAAGCATCTTCATTTTTTTACGCTACATATACGAGCACACAACGTTGAGATACTCACGGACATCGCTTATATTGATGTTTCCATCGCTCATGATAGGAAAGCCGTCCATGGCTCTTACTTTGTCTTAACGCTACAGCTTAACATGGCATCACTTGCTGTAAAATAAAGAAAGACCAGAGTTTAATAAGACGCACATTTTCATTTTTTAACTGAAAGTTTACGGACAGTTAGATAAATGCTCGTTGCTCCTTTTGCTTCTTTCGAAGTCGTGTTAGGGATTTGAAAATTCTACGAGTTTCTGGTTTTTTGGTTTTTAATTAAATGCAAACTATTTATTTCGTTCGTTTTTTGTACGACTCTGTAAAACCACGCTCGCCGGGATCGTAAATACTTTTACTACTGTAATTTTCCTCGATGTTGTTTACAAACACCAAGTTCATTGAACTATTTATCGTGATTACCACTGGATTTTTTTAACAGAAAATACGAATTTTACTCCAATTTCTTATTTTACTATTCTACATACATTCTGCCTCGTTATATAAGTATATCCGATTATTTTAAGAAATCTTTAAAAAACGTTCTTTATTTTCTCCAAACCAACCTGTCAAACATATACAGTCAAACAATAAAAAAAAACGAATTCATCATCATTAACAAGCAATCCATATAAGACCGCAGCTCAAAGCGATTTCGTTAAAAATAAAAAGCGCCGATCCTCCAACAATCGATCATCCTCGCGAACGAAAAAAATCAAAATTTCCACTGCTCTCCGATCTAAAGAAAGCCGCGCGCGCTATATACTCTCCCACGATGAGACTACATCGAGTTCCGCTGGTCGGCTGGCAAAAAATCGAAAGCGAAAATTCAGTGCCCGCGTACTTACACGTACTTACATGGAGGCGCGTGCACACATACACAGAGCGCGACGAAAGCTCTCTGCGTGCCGGCGCCGTCTACGTATAGAAACGCGCATTTCGCAAGCCGGAGATAGAGACGCGCTCGCGCGCGCGTGTGTATATATAGATATACAGAGGAGAGGAATACCAAGTGGCGAGAGAGCGCATGCTAAAGGGAGCAACAAAGACCGGGACTGTAAAAGAGAGATAGAGAAAAGAGAGAGAGAGAGAAACCAAAAGGAGAAGCAGGTCGTTAAGAGTCCAGGGTCCAGTCGGACGGGGCAGGTTATGCGCTCGCTGGAAAGCAGCTGTTGGCGCGTATATAACGAGAGAGGCTGCAAAAAGAAAA
>JAPYZA010001500.1:0-20698 GCA_030522685.1 Eupelmus azureus | reverse complement strand
GTTTATTTGTTTTTATTAATTATAGTATGTGCAAGTGGAAAATAACGATGTACTTATAAAGTTTAACATTCTCTTTTGAAGAATAAAATTATATTTATGGCTACTTAAATTAGTTTTTCTTGTTCTTGGCTATGCAAAGAACTTTTCTTTACATCCTTACTAAATTTATCATGATAGAGAAGAAAATAGCTATATTTTTAAAACTTTAGACACTGTACTAATTAATTACTTTGGCCATACCTTTCTTATTATATAATTTTTTGAAACTTCGTTTATTGCCAGTATAGCAGAAGTTTGATGATAAGGGTTGAATATTGATTATGGCGATGATACATTGCGTCGCTTTCAGTGTACAGGTAAGTAGCACATGAGAGGTCCAGCGTAACGTGCACTATGCCGTCTGTTTTTGCTGTCTTTATTTGGCACACGAATTTTCATTTTCGTGTTCTTATTTGTGTCATAGTGTATAGTCCCTGATGATACGATTATTAATATGTGATGTATGTTCGTAGTTCATATGCGAATACCATATATGTATACATTGTTAGATAAGGATAATTTAAGATTTTGCATAAAAATGCTTATTTGTTGAAGTTGAATAAACACATAGAAATATCAAACAAATCATCGAATCTATTTAATTTTTTTCCGTTTAATTAAAGAAAAACGTAATATTGTAATAATTTATTTAACGTCGCAATTTCTCTAACTTCAAAAATACCGCGCCGCAAAATTGACGTCAAGACAAGCGTTTTCTATAACTATTATTCGCTATATATCTTTGCATTAGTTTTCGATGAATTAAAAAATAAATTATAACAAAGAAAATACATTATGCTCTGTCAAAATATAAACAAAAATCGATCGACCATTCTATCAGAGTATGGTAAAAAAAATGTTTAAACAAAATTTTATCTTCCTATTTTAGTTTTCTTTTTTACCTTTAAACTACGCCACCAGAGGCGCTCCAGGAAAGGTACCCCCTCCGCCTCTCGCTTCCCTGATGACACTATGGCAGTTCTATTACAATATGGCGTCTGGTTTTGGAAATACCACGCTGTCGGATCAGTTTGACATTTTCGTTAAATCAAATGTTTACTCAATTCCACCCAGAATCTTTAAAATCGCATCACCTTCAAAGAGGCTCTTGTGTTTGCTATAGTTACTTTCACCGACCAATCAATCGTCACTCTAGCCTATAATTCCAAAGCTACGTACGTATCGAATTAAAAAATCGCGTAAACTACTCTGACGTATTTTAATGAGTGTTAGTCTTGCACGTAATTGATGGGATGACAGTGCTGTAATTCATACTTTCAAATAGAGAAATAAAGTGTACAAAAATAACAGTCCGACGAAGCCAGCTGGTAGTGAGCGAGAAAATCACGAAGGTCGTTGGCTTTCATCGTGTCGGAAGTCACGTTTTCTTCCTTGTATATGTACTCAGCTATGCCTCATCATCAACAAGCTAAGATGTCGCGTGCTGTTGTTGCCTGACGATCCTTGCAAGCTGTCGTGGGATGCTGCCTATTTCTAACGATAATACTGTCTGAGAATGTGGGTAATCGTCGATTCTCCGAGATCTGCTGAAATGTCTACATTAAAATTAAGTATGCAGGATAAAAAGGATTTAGAAAAGTTTACCAGATTCCTGGCGTTGAAAGCTACTCAGATTATCGTTCAGTCAAGGTCTGGAGAGAAAATAGCTACTAAATCTAAGCCAAACTCGTCTGGAACAGATTGGGTAATTATTAGCAATTTCTTTCTTTAACATACAACTTGTACTATGTTCTTGAATGTAAAACATTTTTATGTATTTTTCAGTTTAATTTAGCTATACAAGACTTACCAGATGTCTTGGCTGAAGCAAAGCGAGCACTTTGCGAAGACATAATTAGTTCTACGATTCCTCTGTGTATAGAAATATCATTAAAAACTGTAGAAGGTGACACAATGGTCCTTGAAACGTGGAGTCTTGGTGTCTTACCTGAACACAGTGACCCTACTGTTCGAGTTACCTACACAGTGTACAACAGGATGGGAATTTTGTTAAAGTCGTTATTGTCAGTGTCAAGAATCACACCAGCTTATAAATTAAGTCGGAGACAAGGTGCAGACTCTTATGTGATTTGTTATAGAATTTACATGGGAGAGCCCCAACTTCATAGTCTAGGTATTCTTTTTCAATCACATTATAATATTTAAAATACTTATCAAAATACAGTATTATAAGCACTTTTTCAGGAAAAAAAATTGTAGTTAAACAAACAGTAATTTTAATTTTTTTTAAAAATCATAAGATTTTAAATGGTTTATTTAAATTATATTATTTCATGTAAATATTATATCTACAATAGTTTATTTATAATATTACATTTTATATAATTCATTTAAAATATCAACCAATTCATGAGTAAAGATAAATTGTATATAACTTCTACATACTTAAGGCTTCTTTTTATATGAACAGATTCATAATCTTTTTAATCGTAGTTTTACCACTTGCAAATTTGATCATTTTTATATTTGTACATTCTTACACTTCACTGTAATAATTCATATTTAATTTCTTGTAATTGCAAATAATACAGGTTTAATATTATAATCTTAATGTAAAATTAGTTTTTAAAAGTAAAATTATTTTCAAGTAATATAAATCAGGCTGCATTTGGAAAATTGTAATAAAAAAAATTGTAACCTAGAAACTTTTTATTCAGTGTCTTGTTTTAATCTAAGATACTGCCAATTGAGGTTTTTAAGAGCTTAATTGATGCAACAAGTTTATAATTAAGATGTAAGAAGAAATATATAACCAAATATGATTTGCCGGTACTGTGAAATCTAACATGTATTCCTTTGAAATCCTAATTTTTTCAATACATTTTCACCTCTTGGTGTACATTGAATATTTTTATAGTTTAATACTACTAAAAAACAGAATTTGGTTTAAAATCTAAAAATTTAAAACTACATAAAGTAATGCCAATAAGCAAGATGATTTTAGATACTTTACTTTTCTTTACTTTTTAAAAGTTATATCACAGCTGTGTAAATTCTAATAAGATACTTGAGTAAGCTTAATACAAAAAAAAAAAATAAATAAATAAAACAAAGTTCAAAACTCTCCAAAATCATTCTGGCTTATGGCATCACTTAAAGGTAACATATATTTAATAACTCATTTATTCATATTTCTTTCAGGTGACAATTACAAAAGTGTAAGAGTTGGTCAACTATGCACACCTGTGGGAATGATTCACATGTCAGTTTCCTACAGAACAAAAATGACGATTTCACCTACACAAACTGGACGTGACTCTATAATGCTAAAAAGTGATCATTTTCATTCTGACTTAAGTCCAAGACATGCTCGCTACCAACAAAAGTAAATATTGATTTTAATTTAAATTCATTAAATACTGAGATGATAATCTAATTAAAACTTATATTTTAGTGAAGATAGTTCGAAATCTTTAAGTGATACTATTAAAGTAGGAGCTTTTGTTGCCAATAAACAACCAACGGTTGTCAGTGAAGAAGAAAAATGTCCAGATGTTCCATTTAGTTCACTTTTAACACCACGCCAAACATCATCTCCATCACCACCAGTTTCAACAACTGAAACAGCTACTACAGTAACGCAAGCAACTGCAGCTGGCTCTGGAGGGGCAATTGACTCAAGCAATGGAAACGAGAGAGTTGGGACTGATAATACTACTCCAAAAAGCAATTCTCAGAATGGATCGAGGCGAAGCAGTTGTTCAGTGACGAGCGCCAATGACGACTTTATCATGGTAGACTTGGTAATTAAATAGTTATCCCTAACACAAGTCATTATTTATTTTAACAAAATATTATTTAATACATTATGTATTCTAATCATTTAACATACAAAAAGATACTAATTAAAAATAATATTTAACTAATTTCACCTAATAAAACTTTTTTATTTGTTAGTATTATAATTGTTTTTTTAAGTTTTCTTTCATACGTGATTTATTTATTTACACTAGTTTTTGTTAAAATAATAACTGATTAATTTTTTGGTATATAAACATTATTGCTAACAAAAATTTGTTATAAGAGTAACAAATCAATACCTTAACATGGAATATAATTATTTTATTTTGCACATTTAATCCCGTTTGGAGTCTGGAAAAATTGTTTGCAATACTATCTAGTAAGTAATTTCATAATTAAGGCAATAATTTCAATTTTCAGAAAACACCGTTTGCTGCTCCTAACACTAACACTGATTTGGGAGCTTTTTATCGTGAATGTCAAACTGCTCCACAACTAAAAGCTTTTGGCGATGAACAAACTTTAGCAGAGCAAATAGGTGATCTTACGAAACAGTTGGAGGCCTTCGAAACAAACATGCATCATTATGAAGATCTGTTAAATTCACTGTGTAAATCTGAAAACAACAATTGAGTAAATTAAGTAACTAGTGTCAAAATAAGGCTATTGAAAGACTACCTCGAGTCAGTCCAAATGTTTTTGAATTTTGGATAATCATCAAACTCATCATGTTAGGTCATTGAAAATATTCAATCTTAAAAATATTAGAAATTGTAGATATTTTATGGGAATTCAGAGGCTTTATATGAATTTGAAATCAAGTTGGTTGATGGATATTTTTAAGGAAAGTAAAAGTAAAGTTCAGATTGCCAATTAAAAAAAAAGTTTACGGTTTTCTACGTAACTTTAATTGCTACGACATTTTTTGCATAAAATGTGTCTCAAGCATGTGCACAATGTATAATTTCATATATAATTTTATTTTAAATTTATCAGTCTAGTTAATAATAATTACTCTTTTTCAATATTCTCAATTGACTTTATTAAAATTTTAAGATAGCGCTGAGCGGTCGATAAAGTTATTCTTTTAATATATTACAGTAGTATAAAGGGTGAAGTTACATAAATATTTGATATTAATTTATCGAAAAGAAGACTGTCCCCTTGTTTTTATAAACTAATTTTAATTATTTTTGTGTATTGCTATGTTTTTTACATGTATTTTTTAAATAACGTCATTAAATAATTAAATAACATAAATCATTAACAAGCATAATTAGAGCTGTCAAACTTAGCCATGATTATATACGCCTTATTTACATGAATTTGATTTACACTATATATTTTTAATATTTTCATAAATTATTTCTAAAATTATCGATGTTTTTCATATAATTTCTTAGAATGAAAAATACTTGTAAAAAATTGAGCTTGTTTAATGTAATTGATATATTAAAGCTACAAAAATAATTTAATTTTTGTTAAAGCTTAATATTTTTTTCAAGAACTATTAAGAGAATTCAATGAAACATCACCCTTTATATGTTGTTTAAAAATATATCTTTAAAATACCAAAATACTCAAAAAAACTGTTATATTAGTAAAAAATTTATTTGGACGTAGGGTAAAGAAATCTTGTTTGTACAAAATCATTAGATATGCTTTCAGTTTTTAATACATTTAGATCGAATTTTGTAAAATATTTGGAATTGTTACAACCTATTCTAATTTTCTTTCCTTAAAAGAAATTTTTTAATTTTGTTAAAAAAAAACTTAATGCTTTTATAGTATAAAAAGGAAAATACTTAAGAATATAAAATTGGAAACTGAAAACTGCTAAATGAAATAATCTTGTTATCAATTTACATTTTATTAATCATGTTGGAATCGCGAATCAAAAGTTTTGGTATTTATTATAATAAATAATTTAAATTTAAATTTAAAATTCACGATAATATTTGTTAGAAGATTATATTCCATATAGCAGTTTTTTAATAGTTTGAAACCTCTATACTACCACTGAAAACATTTTATAACGGCGCAAAATTTGAATATTTAACACTTTACGAAATGAATGTTATAATTATTATAACGATAAATTATTGTTGTATAGTTTTCTTTAAAATGCTTTTGTGGATGTACATAGGTTGACAAAATATGTATTTACCTGTAGCTTATGACTGATTCTTTATTATTATCTGCCAAGTATAAGTAAAACCAAAATGAGGTATAGAAAAAGATAAGGGAGATTTGTATTTCTTAACCTAGGTAATTAATAAGAATACCTAATACAAAATGTGCGTAGAAATTTCTGTCTATTTGTACAAGACAGAAGTTTCAAATACTTGTGATGATTTCTCTACAAGTCTGCTATTAAATTATTGCTGTAAATATTGTAAATTGTGCCTATAATATATATCATCATTGTAATTAAATAAATGTATAGATGTTAATATACAATAATATAATGCATGTTTACATATATATATTTAAATATAAATAAGATATATGTAGACATGCATTAACTAAACACATCATAAAATTTTTTGGTTTTAAATCTTTTATTTTATGTACTACATTATATTCAATAATTTTTCGATTAAAATTTATAAATATTAATAGTGTATTACTTATTTCCTTAAATTCCTAACAATAATTTTTGCTAAGAGATAAAATAATTTTATAATAAACACATTTTTTTTAAATATATTAGGTTGCTGATATTAGATTTAACAGAATCTTTAAATAAGTTTAAAAAAAAAGTATTTATTTTAAATTATTTTTACATCTTTACATTGTAAAAAGACTTGGCCAGCACAACATACTAATTTGTTACATTAACCACGTCACTTAAGTACTCTAGATTTTAGTTATTAATTGTCATAGAGTATAACTTCACTTTTAATTACTATATAACTAGTATTTTATTTTTATAATTGTCGATTGAGGTAATAATTATTTGTTACAACTACAAAGTAAGTCAGTGATAATTTAATAAAGTTTGAATAGTTACAAAAATAACACTACCTTTACAAATGTAAGCAAAGATTTCATACTTAAATCAATTACCATTACAATAAAGACACCAATTCTTTTCTCTCGTATATATCTGGATTTCTTGTTGGATATTTAATTAAACAATTTTATCTAGAAATCGATTTTAAAAAATTTAATTTTTTGAAAAATAGCAGTAACCTTATTAATGATATTTTAAAAATTAAAAGAATATATAAATGATTATTAATTTTTCTTCGCGTGAGAATAAAGTAAGTATTTTATTCCCTACAAGAACAATAAAAAATATTTTCAAATTATCTGAAAATCAAAATTCCCGCTCTTTACTTGCAACCAATAAGAGTGTTTATTTTAGCTCCCCAGAAAGTTTGAAGGTTATTTTTCCATCCACAGCGATTTACTCTGCGCAGTCTGCAAGTACTGCTAAGTATCCAACATGTGTTCAAGAGAAAATGGTCATACTGTTTTTCTTAAACATCAGATTGGATTTACAAATGATAAAGGTTCCTTTTTTTGAAAATCGAACACCGAAGCTTTAACGGTTAATTGTGGCGAAATAAACTGACCTTAGTTTGAGCCCGTTGTACATAACCTAGAGTGTTCTATATAGTCTCCTTCAATGAGCTTCATATAAAGTTTATATTAAAGCATTGTTAAATCGTTTGTTAAAAAATGTCAACAGATACATGGCAACAAACGCTTAGGTTAATAGTTCGTCAAAATAAAACATTTAGCCTACGTGATAGAGAAAGAAATGTATATAAATTAATGGAATACTTTGTGAAAGATACAACTATTAGGTAACTACATTTTTTAACGATGCCATAAAAATATAACAGGTTGTTCATGTTTCAAATGTTTACAGTTATTGTAAATCTCATTCCATAAATAGTTTCTTATAATACTTTGTTCATTTTTGAGTGCATTTGTATAATTTTTATTTTATTCTAGGAAACAATTATGTTCATACCTACATCATTTAGAACACGGTCAACCATCAAATAAAAAAAATATACAGAAAAGCGAAGAATTACGAAAGCAAGGCAACAAAGAGTTTCAAAATAGAAAATATCTTTCAAGTATTAAATATTATACCTTAAGCTTACAATTTGCTCCATGGGAAAGTGAAGACTTACCATTAGCATTGGCTAATAGATCTGCTGCTCTTTTTTATATTGGAAAATATGAGGTACAATTGACAGACATTGACAGACATTGACAGTAGAAAAACTTTTCAGTACGATTATATATGATTAATCCTGTGTATATTTTAATATATTTTTTACAGGCCTGTATCAAAGATATTGAATTAGCTTTAGAATATGACTATCCTAGAAATATGCTGTATAAATTACATTTACGTGCTGCACAGTGCTACTCAAAGTTATGTAAAAAAAGCCTAATGGAACAAGCACTTGGAAAAGTCAACGAGTGTCTTGATAATAACAGTATTCTATTAAGTTCTAAAAGAGGTATATCTCTTTAATTTTCAAATTATAATTTTTTATGGTAGTTATTTTTGATATTGTATCTATCTATTTTAATATACTCAAAATCAATATTTTAAAAATTTAAAAGAGAGTATGTAAAGTAACTACTATAATAACAAATTTTTATTACAATTCTTATTATAAAGTATAATTCAACCACTATAAAATAAAAAATGTTTCACAGAGAGTATCGAAAAACAAATGAATGAACTTATATCTGAAGCTATTAATTTAGAAGATAGTATTGATGCTCACAATGCTAATGTTAAATTACCCGAACTTGCATTTGGAGAAAATCCAATCTTTCCAAGTGCTTCAGCTGCCTTAGACCTAAAATTTACTGTAGATAAAGGTCGTCATGTTATTGCTAATAGAGACATAAAAAAAGGGCAAACTTTATTTGTTGAAAAGCCTTTTGCTTTTGTCTTATTAGATAATGATGATAGTGATGTAGTTTGCGCTAACTGCTGTAAAGCAAGAGGTGATGTTCCAGTTCCGTAAGTAAATCTAACATTCATATAATTATTATAAAAAGTATACACACATTCTAATGTATTTATCAATTTAGTTGCAAATTTTGTTCATGTACAATGTATTGCACTGAGAAGTGTCGAAAAGATGCTTGGGCAACGTATCATCAATGGGAATGTTTTGGTAACCAAATTGGCATTTGGGACCAAATCGGAATTGCTCATTTGACTGTAAGAACATTTTTAAATTGCTGTTACACTGAAGACAAAACAAAATTTAATGAAATTCAACGGCTAGTCACTAATATAGAAAAAATATCAGCTCAAGACATGTTTGTATATGGAGTTGTAAGTAAAATTATTATCATAACATAATCAATAATATTTGTACACTTGATAATTAATATAATTAATTGATATATATATATATATATATATATATATATATATATATATGTACATATATAATCACTTATACTTTAAATAAATTATTAACTTTATATTTTATAGTCTGCTTTTCTGATGGTGTTGTACTTGAACAAGTTTACAAATTTTTTCAAAACACTGGATATTTACCAAAGGGTATTTATTAAGTTTGATAATAAAGAACTAAATATGCACGAATTATCTGAACTGGAACCAGGAAAGTGGACTGAAGATATTGCTATGCATTATGTTAGTGGAATTCTTTTAAGAAATATGTTGCAATTGATTTGTAATGGTCACGCAATTACAAGACTGAACTTAACTATGTCTGAGTCGGATAGAATTATGACAGAATATCAATGTCGAATAGCGACTGCGATTTATCCCTCTGCAAGCATGATGAATCATTCATGTGATCCAAATATTATTAATAGGTAAATTTGTTTATGATCAAAAGAAAATGTAACAAAATGCTGTTCTTAAAACTGTCATTTTATATTTCAGTTTCAAAGATCAATATCTTATTGTAAAAGCTACAAAAGATATTTCAGCTAATGAAGAAGTTTTTAATTGTTATGGTATGAAATGTTTTGATAAAAATCAGTTTCATTTATAAGTATAACTAAATAATATTTTGTCACACAGGTCCTCATTATAGACGAATGAGAAAAGAAGATAGACAATTCGCTTTGGAAAATCAATATTGTTTTACATGTGAATGTGAAGCTTGTACTCAACGTGCCTTACAAAACTTCTCTGTTAGTATTATTTCCAAAATATAAATGTATTATTAAAATTAATATTTTAACCATAAATTAATAAATAATTACTTTTATAGGATAAGTTTCAAAAACTGAATTGTGAAGAATGTAGTGGCCCTGTTGAAATTCATAATTCGTCCATGTATTGCCTTGAATGTGAAACCGCTTTTGATTTGGATAGAAGTAAATTGTACGATTTGGAAGAAGCTAATAAGCTTTATGATACAGCTACATTGCTTATACAATCAGAAGATTTCACAGAAGCTCTAGAAAAAGCAAAAAAATGTCTTGAAATAAGGAAACGCATTTTGTATGAACATCATGAATCTGTAGCCTCAACTTACGATTTACTTGCTAGGATATTCGCCATTATGGGTAAGTATTAACTTTTGTACTGTTTTATATTATTGCTACATTGATGAATTAGAAAATTTATCAAAATTAAATTTTTTTATTTTTATTTAAATCTATGAAGAACTAAGAATTACTTGTTACCTATAACTTATTTTTAACTATAATACTAGTTTTACAAACTTTTATATTTTGTTCAGGGTAAATTACAGGTCCCTGTAATTTTTGTTTTAAAGTCATTGCAGATCCCTGTAAAATACTTTCTTAAACAGATCCCTGAATTTGTTTTCAAAAGTATTACAGTTACCTATAAATTTTTTCCAACATTTGGTTTCTTAGGTTTCTGTAATTTTTATTTGTGCATATTTAGATATATTTTGAGGCATTTGCTGTGCTTGAACATTTATACAGATCAAGTATTTAGAATAAATTTAACAGGTTGAGGGTTAAGGCAATAATTGAAATGATGCTTTTCATTATTTTATCTATTACAGAAACTTTATTTCTTTTGCACAATCAAGAACATGTACAGCTCTCGAGTCCTGAAATTATTAATTTTTTTTAATTAGGTTCAGATTTGTTTATACAAAAATACTTTAAAAATACTTTATTTTTCTAATTAAAAACTTACACATTTAAAATATTTTTAAATATTAAAACATCTTTTAGTTAAAATATTTATATTTAATTAGAAATATATTTATAATCTTTAATTATTTATTTATTTTTCCACTGGAAATCATTCACTAATATTAAAGCTCATACGTAATTTAATTAAATGTTATTTTTGGAAATAAATAAATTATTTTTGGAATATTTAGTAAATATACTACTGCTTTTAGTCTTCGGATAAGAAACTAAATTTATGCCCCTTACTCTACACGTACTTAAATACGAACGCGTAGTTACGTTCTCCATTCTGTACTTGATGTGAACCGTAAACAGACCAGCTCCTAGTTAAGCATAAACTCGCGGTTTGCTATTGCAAAATCGATTCTCAAAAAATTCAGTCTCTACAATAGCTGAGTAGTTGCGGTAGCCTATGTTCTCTTTATAATTTGATTTTGATTGCAAATAATAAGCATGCTCACACCCTAGCATTATAAAATCATATTTTAAAGTTGAAAAGTTATTTTTCTTACTGAAGAATATGCATTTCTTCAAAACATTTCTAGAGCTGAGTAAATTTTTGAGTAAATTTAACTTTAAGTAAATATTTTTGAAAGAAAAAATTTTAAATATTTCAGTTGATTTTTTTTTTTTTTTTTTTTTTTGAAATATTTAATTATTTATTAAATACACTAATAAACTATTGGTATAACTAGTTTTAATAGTAAGTCAAACAATTTTATTTCCATTATCCGTATCATTCTACGAAATATAATTTCTTTTTAGAAATAAATTAATGCTGATCTGTATTTGTGATTCATACAAAACCTTTGTAACAGGCTTATAACAGTAATAAACACCCCGCGAGTGAAGCTTTCACTGGAGAAATTAATTGAAAGTTTGAAACTAAAAGCAATAAGTCAAATCGAGTAAAAAATTAATTAAAACAACATACCGTGATAATCGAATAAACAATCTTTTCATACGCGTAAAAAAGGTATGGATCATTGACGATAATCAAAACATTTTGCAGTAGAAGTACGTTTTATCAAATGCTGTGAAAAGGGACTTTATAATTAATACAAAAATAATACGCATTACATATCTAATTAATTTGTACGGTTCACTAATATTATTGCATCTTTATTTTTTGTTTATAATTATTATTCTGGTGAGAAAGGCTTTTCTCATTTTCTACGTTACCAGCATATCAAAAACCAAATAGTACATAGATATATGTAAGAGTTGAAAACATTTTCACCAGAAAAGCATATTCTACTATTCAGTACGTATATCAAAAATAAATATGGACTAGAGACTTTTAAAAAAACAATACTGAATTTACAACAAAAAATAATAAATTTTTTTTAACTTTCATAGAAGATCTTAAATGTCTAATACTACTTATCAAAGTCTTTAATTGAGGCTAACGCAACAAATCGTTTAATCATTCTGAAAATCCCATTAATTTGTCGCGTACAACGAGCGTGTCTAACAATAAGAGGCATGTATCTGCATTTCTCACACGATGATTCCACATATTGATTAGATCTGAAAGAGCTAACTTATTCCTCTCTTACAGCATAGCTTATTTCAAACTTATCTTTTATTCATTAAAACAACTTATTCAAAACCATCAATTACTTTCTAAAAGCTATATCCAGTTGAATTTCCAATTGAACTAAATACATAATTGAATTTATACAAACATTCACACCATATATCCCGTTTTCTGAAAAAAACTCATTCGTTACATTTAAGAAGCTTATTTCAAAATATCTAACTTCTTGGCAGCAATCCCGCGATAGTTACAACGATGTTCAAAATCGATTTAATGCAAACTGTCCAGAGCAAGCCCCGGTGCTCAGCGTGAACTCTTGACTTTAGTAGCTTGTCGCCGCGATTAGGGAAGGCTCTAAGTGACCGTAAACATCCTTCTATAAGCGATTTTCGAAGCGTCGTCGACTTGCCTTTCCTAAAACCGTCCTTTCGCGGTTGTTGTTGCTCGTAGACGAGGAAACTATTCCGCTCGAAATAATTAAAGGTAATAATACAGTCGTTTTCTTCCGGGAAGCCCGAGAGCTGTGCCTCTCGCAAGTTTCCTCGTTAATACACCTTGCATCAATGCTTCCTCAAAGCGATCCATCAAATCAATTACAACTGATGAATTCCTGTAATATACACGGCGCGCGGGCATTTACTCGCTAATTAGATGTGTAGTTTAATATCACCTAATACTGAAAACGTGTTTGCCTTGGATAAATATATACCGGAGACGTGACGAAGACTTGCAACAGCTGCGTGTGACTTACCTTTACGACTGAGTTCCAACTCGAGCTGTCTCAAACACACTGTCTAAACAAATGCCCGAAATTTAAAAGACCGTCGTTATAAACGCTTATAGAAATGAATTTGGTTAAAACATTTTGACGGGATGTGGATGTTTTAAAAAAGGAATATTTAAAAATTTTTAATGTGGAAATTATAGTCGCCATTCAACTTGATTCGTCGGATTATCTCAAAAAGTAGTAATTCATGAAAATACCACGGTACAAAAGCGGATGCATGCAGTAGATGTATACTTTTTTTTGCATTATTCATAGCTGGAATTACGTGTATTGAGTACTTTTTAAAATCACAGTGAATCATTCAGGAAAATTGAACGGTTATAATGATCTTTTGTGCTTTAGTGTTATAAAAGTTTATAAAACGAGCTGTGAATAGCATGATATACTGTCAGTTTTTTTTAATTCTGGAAACTTTTATATTTTATAAATAATTTAATAATCCTAGCTTCGTTTAATACTTTCTGCTCGCTCTAATTCTCTTTGTTTTTACTATTTTTAGCTTTGACGTCTAATTGTCTGCTGTTCGTTTAAAGTTAAAAAAATTTGTTTTTTACTTTCTTGTTTTTGTATCTACTTTTAAATCTAGAAAATGATATTATCAGCGTTACAAGTAGTTTCATGTTTCTTTCCATATTTTACTTAGAATATTTTAAACTCGAGTTTTTGTAAAGTAATTTTGCCCGTAAATTCATAAAGAAAGTGTTAGTTTTCGTAGCAACTAACGTAAAAAAAGAAATTTGCGTAAAATCGTAATACCGATAAATTCATTTCCTGCATTTTAAATTTACCATTCACGAATGAAAGAGTCCACATGCTAACATATGCAATATCATTTTCATTTTCAAGTGACTTGGCAGCGTAAGTACCATCGGCCGGCATGAAGTAGAATCGACCTTACATAAACTACTTTCTCTTTTGGCATATTTAAATCATTGCACGTATCGAACTCAGCTGAAATTCGCTTGGCATTTATTTTTTATTCTAAAACGCAAACAAAAACTTTCTTGGGCAAAATTTATAATATTGATTGTGGGTTTACTATTTTTCTAATAAAAATGTTGCTACGTAAATATAGTTTAAGTAAAGAAAAAACGTTTTCTTGGCTAACAAATGAGAGTGTATAATCTTATTATCAAAATGAAAGTGTAAACAAGGAAGTAATCGAAAGTAATGTTTCTGATAAAAAGATAATTACAAAATTTATCAGTAGCCGTGTTGAAATAAATAAAGTTTGAAGAAGCGAGGATCAAAATATTGGCACGTTTTATTTTATTTTTATTGCACGCCGGCTTGAAAGCAAATTTAAGTGCAAAGATGCTTTTGTAAAGTCGACTCAAAGCTTACGAAGTAAAACAGAAATGTTTAGGTGCTGCTGCACTTATTTTGCGGAGTGCGCAGAAACATACAACATCATGCGAAAATGAAAAGTGATGTCGCAAAAGCATCAAGGTCTAAGGCGCTTTTCGTTTTGCCTGCTATTGGTTATGTGTGTAGCTTGGAAATCTTATATACCGCAGAGCACCATCCTTTATCCTTTTTAGATGCACGAGTTTATCTTTCCTTTACCATGCAATACGAAAACAGAAATGCTTTTTCTGTTTTTCAAGTGTTTAGCTCGTTTTCGATTTTCAAATTATGACTAAATTAATAATACGCAGCTGACGATGGGGTGTTTCTTTCTGCAATATGTCGTCTGATACGTCGAATGAATGTCTTCTTAAAACCAGCGTATAATAAGCGAGAAAATAAAGTAAGAATAGTACTAACGTTCGTGCAAGAAGCTGCGAACTTGCCTGCAGGCATTTATATCAGTTTCCGTTTTCTTGTTTCTTTTTCCTTTTATTTACCGCTAGCAAACAGCGCGATTAAAGAGTTTACGACTTTTTGCATTTCCTTAAAGCACACACTTTTTTTTAGTCTCCGGGAAAACTTTTCTTGTTGCTCGGCGTAAAAATCAACAAAAACATTTGATTCAATAAATTGCTGATGAAAACTTATTACCGCGCGCAATGACCGCAAAAACTTTCGCGAAACCTTATACACACGCGCGCGCTATGTATATTAATCGTAATTTTTCGCGCTGCATCTTCCAACTAGTTATGTTGTTTAGAGGAGAATTCGAGCTCGCCGGGCGCAAGTCGCACAAATTGACGAGAACTAGCTTAATTGGGTCTTATTATTAAAGGCTGAAAAGGCTTTGCAATAGTGCATAACAGTGGACAGAGGGACGATTGCAGCATCGGAGGGTAGGAGGTCAGGAGCGGGGGGTGAAAGTTCCTTAAGTTGCGTAGACAGAGGCGCTTGCAAAGCTCGAGGAGAGAAACTCACTAAACTCCTAATTACCGTAGGTCGATGGCTGGATTCCATATCGTATCTGGAGCACAGCATAGCGGCGGCAGAGGAGAGATTTGGCTCCGACAGTGTAGAACTTGCCAACGAGCTCAACAAAATTACGGACATCTGTATTCGGTACTTACGCGAGGAGACCAACACAAACAGCAAACAATACAAGTAAGCCGACCAGTTGACTGTAGTTCCTCTCCCACCCACGCCCCCGCGTCGGCCCAAGCACGAAGATTCGAGTTAATGAGTTTATGTCGCGCCAATTTCTATTCGCGCCCCCCCTCCCCCCCTCGTCTGTTTTCGGACTATTAAGCACAACTATTTTCTGATTTCAGGAACATCCTCAAGAAGACTCGACGCTTTCTGAACCGCGCTGAAGAGATCTTGAATCTGAATTACGGCCCTTGGAACGACGCTTGCCGTGAGATAACAGAGAAACAAATAGATCTCGTGCCTTTGTTGACTAATTTAAACTTGTAATTGGCCACTCTGGCTACACCTTTTCCGTAGACTTTTAACGAATTAACGAGCGATGAGTTTTTCAAGACGCTGCGGGGGTTGGGGAGGGAGGAGCCAGGGCAGTCGTCTTGACCGTTATTTTATGACAACGCAGCAACGCAGCGCAGTAAAAATTCTGCGCTCTCTACATTAAATGTGCAGCAACAAGTGATCTACGTTAACGGTTAAACTTTTTTATAGTTCGAATTTTTTATAGTTAGCGCGAATTTCAAATGAACATATTTTAAAACTGTACAATTAGCTAGGATAATAGATACGACTCTTTCTTTTATTTTGTTAGAGAGCTTTGTAAAAATTGTTGATAAAGGGTACCTAGTATGTAGTATTTATTTGAGCTTTACAAAGAAAGCTTTGTAAAATAGAAAGTGATATAAACTATCTAGTAAGTATACTGTTTTATTTGAAAGTTTTGTACCTTACATTAATATAATAAATTATATCTAATTGTACATAATAGATACGCTTGATTTTTATTTACAAGTATTTTGACAAAACTTTTAAGATAGATGTCAATTCATTTATTAGATAACTGAATTATTACAATCACTTATAATCTCTGAAACGTCAATAAAAAAGCAAAACAATTTTCGCAGTATTGTTCGTAGAACTTTCAATTTAACACCTTCGAAATAATGGCTGGCAGAAATTGAAACTAGCATCCGTCGAAAGCCACTCGAATAATCGATATTTAGAGTAAGAGCGCAAAATAATTTTATTAGCCTTCCCCACGGCACGGATTATTCGGATTTCGCGCAGTGTTTGCGCAGTATATCGAAGATTTCCACGTGTAAAACAAACTTTTGCATTTTAAGTTTATGGCCTCGCGTCTCCACCCCGCTAGCTCGCGCGCGAATATGACGTGTGGGGGAGCTGGGGGGTTGGCTCGGGTATAACGCACATAACGTGTACACGCGCTTGCATGTATAGTCATACACGCACAGAGTGAGGCGCAGGGGGTGCGCTTGCTTGCTGGTGGAGTCGCGCGCGCGCGCGTCGGTTATATCTCTGCACGGCTTATCCCAAGTGACGGCAAGCCCTAGTTTATGATTACGATTAAGCCGAGCCAGAGCCGAGAGAGAGAGAGAGAGAGAGAGAGCCAGTCAGCTAGCTTTTGCCTTGCGAGAGTTGTCCGGGGGGGATGGTATTAATTATCGCAATGGCGATAGAGGTAACTAGCGCTCGTTGAATTTGGCCGAAGTGCTCCCCCCGCTCGCGCGCAAACCACGCGCGCCAACCAGCTTTCACACATGCAAGCATATCCCTGTGACCTTCCCCATTCATGCAAGTAGCCCCTGCTTCAGCCAGCTTCTCTCTGTCTCTCTGGCGCGTACACACACACACGCGCACACATACACGCATACAGAGGAGGTCGTCGCCGTGGGTGCCCCTGTCTATTCCATGTGTACACATACATGTCCGCGCTTATATCCGGCTGAGTCGCTTGCACACATGTCCAGAAATCATCTCCGGCTATTCCGGCGAGCTACGCTCTCTAACTTCCATCTCCGTCGCACGCTCCCTTTCTCTCTATGCTCTCTCCTTTGCTCTTTCTCATATTTCCCTGGAGATGATGTTCGTCTAATAACGCGCGCAGTAGAGAAAACGCCAACTGCCCGGGAGGATTTCTCTCGCTCTCTAGCTGCTCGCTCTCTGGCTTCACTTTGTTTAAGATATTTCCGACGGTTTTATGCCAGCAGGCATTTTCTTTCTCTTTATACTACTTCGCGCACTCGCGAGCCCGACCGAGAGCCACAGCCGCGGCCTTCTTCTTTTACATTGCGTATTTTTATTAACCATTAAAATGATAATACATCCTTCAAAAAATTCTTTCCTCAAAATTCAAATGCCTTAATTTATATGCATGCGCTCTCTCACTCTTTCTCTCTCCCCCACTCTCTCTTTCTGTGCACACTTAATTGCGCGTTAGATGGCTCAAATTGTACTATTTTTCATTACAAGAGAAGGTGAAAAAAAGAAAATTACATTTCGTACCAGAGATTTTCCGAGATATTCAGCCGCGAGCCAGCCCCCTGAACCAACCTCCGACTTGTTAACAAGTTTTTACGAGCAATCAAGCTCGCTTTGCTCAAGCTCAGACGAGATTTATATTTTTAAGCGCGCAAGCCGCGCTTTACGCGATCCCGCGGTTCCCGCCCGCATAATTTGACCTATCAAGCCCCCTAGCTCGCGCGTCAACGCTATATTCAAAAGAAAGCCGCACGCATATAAATCGCGAAGGGCGGGGGCGCGAAAAAAGCGCTGATTTGAATGCGCCGACACAGACTCGGCCGCTCTAAAGGCGAGCTTCGCGATGAATTTCAACTCTCTCTCTTACTTCCGGCGCGCTTGCGCTCGCTCTAGCTTAGTACAGTGAAAAAGCTGATATCTTAGCCCGCCGTCACGAAGCGGCAGTTTTGCACGCCCGAGCGTGCGGGCCCACGCGCTCCTAATATATTCGACGGCGCGTTAAAGGCAATCGTAAAAAAGGCGCGTACGGCCGCGCCGCGAGTGAGAAAGACTATGGGCGCTTTACTGCCTCTGCCGGAAGTCAGTTTCTTTCTTCCTTTAGGCGAGCGCGCACTTTCCAGCCATAGGCGGCAGGCGCGCAAGCGCGCGAGCTGGCAATATAAGGACGAGGAGCTGTATACAGGAGAGGCCGGGCGTTCATAATGTTAGTACGCCAGCGCCGCGACAATCCAGGTAAAAGCTCCGCGCGCGAGCGAGCGCTGCAGAAACGACTCTGAAGCTTTCCTGGGCGCGCGCGGGCCGTAGCTCTTTTATACTTAATTTAAGGTCCTGCCCTGAATGAGAGAGCGTTGAGGAGGTAGCGCGCGAGTGCGCCGGGGCCAGGCTTGTTGACATTTTATTTATTGTCTGTTTCACGTCTGCGCGCGCTCGCTGAAAAAAGCCAACTTAAAACTTGACGTACTGTTTACGGGCGCGTAGCTCTTCACAAAACGAAAACAATGAATGGCTTTCCATAGAATATGTATTCTTTACAGCGGCTTCGTGTACTTTCTGTCGGCACAACAAAAAAAAAAGCGAGGGAGAAGAGGATGGAAACATCTCGCCTGAAACGGATTTATTTTATTCGATCATAAAAATGGCTTTAAACCTGACATTTGTTCATGCTTTGGAAAACTAATTTTTTTTATAAGCGCTAGCCAGTAGGAACAATAAAAAACACTGACCTTAAAAAACTTTGAATTTCAAATTTTCAAGCAATAAAATATCGTTTTTTTTCAAGAGAGCTATAACGGGCAATGTTTTACATCAATCGTGACGTTTTTCTTTTACGCAAAAATTTTAAAACTATCGAAAATTTGTGTCTCGGTTTCTATTTGTACACAACTTCAAACGAACAATAAAAATTTATTGAATATTTGCAATGTGACCTGATTTGTAAGTCGGTGCGATATTTATTCATTAAAAATGGAGTTTAGTATAATAAGAATTATCCTTCTTGTGAAAAAATACTGGGAATTATGAAATTAAAAATGCTTTAATTTCATGAAAAACTTAAATAAGAATATAATTAAAAATATATAATTTATGATTAATAATAATTGAATAATTATAATTATAGTAAATAATATGTACATTCTTAAGCGAAATTAAAGTAAATATAATATTTATTAAATAAGAACAACGTTTAAATAAACTTATTATTCTTTAATGGGCCACATTTCCTGCATTTTTATATGGTCGTATTTTTTTTCAAAGGTATGACTACTAAAAGAGATTTATATGCAAGCTGTAATTACAAATAAAAACTACCTAGAACGCTTTGTGTGGTGTATATTAAACTAGAGTAGTTTCAAAAAAAAATTTATTAGCTCAAAATGTTTAAAGAAAAATGAAATATTTATACCAAATTATTATATAAAATGCAAGTAACTATTTTTCAAATGTAAATAACTATTTTTTTTATTATTTTTTTATTATAAATTAAATTTAACTCAAACTTTATAAGCTTAAAAACTTATTCAACTTTGTTAAAGTTCACTTATAATCTTTATAAAAGCATTTAGCATTAAAAAAATTTATTTTTCAAAGCGATAATTGTTCTTTTAACGTTTCATCATCACGAAATGCTGCAGAAATTCAGTAGCGTACGGTCAATTACCGAGTAATGATGCAGCGATATAAAATTTAAAATCGGTCGCGCTCGTTTTTCAAGTTAATGAGGAAAATAAAATATTTTTAAAAAAGTGCTTTAGCGCTTTTGAGCTGGCGAAAGCTCAAAAGCGGCTTGCAGCGACTTTTTACTCGATCAGTGATTCACGGCGATCTCTTGAGTTAGCCAAGGTTGGCTGAACACTTAAGTGCTCGCGGTCAAAGACATTCTATAGCCACTGACTCCGCTTGTGTCTGGGAGCGTACCTCTGAAATTCGATTAGGTCGCTTCGGTTATTCGTGGTTCGCTGGAGGTATTACCGGCTTAAGGAAGATTGATTTGGCAATGATCTGCAGAATGCTGCCGCACAATCTTCGATTGACGCTCCCTTCGCGCTCACGCTATGAAATTAAACAAATCGTTTATAACTTGACTTTGCAATTACGTC
>JAPYZA010001499.1:0-32222 GCA_030522685.1 Eupelmus azureus | reverse complement strand
ATTCAAAATATAATTAACATAATACTAAAATTTTAAAGAAAAATATTTACTTAGGTGGGTTTATAATTAAGATAACCTACACAAATTTCTATGATCCTACTTTCTGTTCTTTCCAATTGGTGATTTATCTTTGACCTCATCATATAATTCTTCGATTTTCTTCTTCTTCTCTTCTAATTCTTTTCTTAATTTTTCTTTGATCAATTGCAACTGTCGCGCCGTTTTCTTACGAAAATATTCATCTTGTGAAGCACCAGCTTTTTCTTCAAAAATATCGGTTTTTGAGCCATCACCTTTTCGTCTTCTTCGTTCTGAATAAAAACGACACTTCGTTGGAACTAGGTACTTTGGATATGATAAATTTCTGGTGTTTGAAAATATTCTGTGAAGCATTTTGTAAATTTTGAATTTTCAAATCAGAAAGGTTTTGACGAAAGTGTGATAGACAGGTTAGTTTATGTTCCAGGAAGATATTAGTGAAGTTGTAACCGAAAACATTATAACAATGAAATTGAAATAGTAAAATAATTCTTTTTCTATTGTTGATTACAATTAAACTAAAGTCTAGAAAAAAAGGTTGAATTATAAATAATAATTAATTTTTCTACAGCGTGAACACGAAATCAAATATAGCAAAAATCTTTCTGATACGCCGTGAGCAAAATTCGATTTTGTCCACGCTTGAACAAAAAAGCGTATGCTAAATCTCGCTTTGTGCACGTTGTATCGAAAAGTACAGTTCGATAGATACGTGAGCGAGAAGATGATTTCAATCTCGCGTGGCCTTCGCACGGGTCGAACGTCCGTCCGAGGCTGAAATCACTTTTTCGCACTAGTATTGAAATGTAGTAATTGTTTAATCATCAACTTTTTAAAACTTATAGATGGTAACAAATACATTTTTCTACTTTAGATTTATTACTCTTTTATCAAACTCTATAATTTTAGCTTTGTTTACACGGAAAGTATAAGCTGGGGCTCGAAACTGCCAAATGGCTCGTGGTCCGGCGCGATCGGAATGCTCATCAGGAATGAATCCGACCTCGCGGCCATCGAACTTCTTATGACCGCCGACAGGCTCGAAG
This sequence comes from Eupelmus azureus, assembly GCA_030522685.1. Lineage (NCBI taxonomy): Eukaryota > Metazoa > Arthropoda > Insecta > Hymenoptera > Eupelmidae > Eupelmus > Eupelmus azureus. The sequence continues at coordinate 31,137 of JAPYZA010001499.1, read as the reverse complement.
TCATCGAGTTCACCACCCCCGTATTCTCGACCAAGTTAATTTATTCATTGTCTTAAATTGTTATTTCTTAACTAGTTGTAAAAATGATTTATTTTCAGATCTCGGACCTTCATAAAGCGACCTTACTACACCGCAGTGAAGTGGACGGCCTACTCTGATCCGTTTTATGCTGGCATCTGGCTCTCATTGCTGGCGATCATGCTACTATCGAGCGCTTTCATATTGATCGGCGTGAAACTGTCGTCCACGAGCCAGCTCACCGAGAAGGAACTGTCTGAGCTCAGCTTCGCTGATACGCTTTTTCACATATTTGGCGCAATATGCGCGCAAGGTTCTTTTTAAACCATTTCTGTGCCAAAGATCGATTTAATAAAAACCAAATTGGAAAATTATGTTTGAAATGTTGCTTGTAGGACACGAAAGTGTAGTAATCGACTCGATACGAATAATCAATCTGGTCATTCACATGACAGGCGTTATAATTCTGGCGGCTTACTCAGCGGCTCTCATCAGTTTTTTGGCTGTTAAAGTTTTTATCATGCCGTTCACATCGATGGAAGGTCTCCTAGAGGACGGTTCCTATAAGTTTGGAGTTGTTAGAGATTCTGCAGATTATAGCTTTTTTGAGGTGAAGAAATAAAAAATAAATCTTACAAGTAAAATAATATAAGCACTAAAGAAAAATTTGTATAATCCTAACAAAACGTTTACACGGGATTTACTTTCGTGCAAATAATTTGAATGAAATAATATGCTTAATATTAAAGCATCGTCTTTCTTTGCTTGAAATCAGAGAACAAATGATAAACTCCTTCAGCGTATGTTCCAAGAGATCCTGGATGACGAGAAAAATTTGCCGAGAAACTACCTAGAAGGTTTAAATAATCTCTGTTTAGACGAAAAATATGCATTCATGACCACGGACAACATGTATGCGATTCTGGCACATCAAGTCCCTTGCACCCTTGAGCCACTCGAGGTTATCATGCAGACGACCATGGCGATGGCAGTACCGAAAAGGAGCCCCTATCGAGGAATTATTAACAGCAAGTAAGTACGTTGATATTAAGTTTCAATAGTTTCTTTACAGTAAAGTACATTAATAAAATATTAAAAATAAGGAAAATTGTTTAAATGTTTTGTTCCGAAATTAATAGAAATTATTAAGAACATCTTGAGACTCTTTAAAATAAGTTTAATTTATCTACAGCTAAGTAATAATAATTTCTTGGATCATTGTTTAACCTCGACTGAATTTAGCAAATTCTATAATAAATTAGTTGAATACTTATACATATAGTATCTGTATTTAATTACTATTTATAATGTTAATTCATGTTATAATTCTCATTAGCATTTTATTAATGAGAGATAGCGGCATTCTACAGAGGGTCATCGCGACGGAGATGGTAATTTCGAATGCCAAGGTTGGTTCGCTTTATTATATAAAATAAATCGGAAAAAAGTTCAAAATTTATTAAACAATAGAATAACATTATTTTTAGGCGAAAGATCACTGGACTTCTGTGGAAATCATTGACGTTTGTCCTTTGCTGTTACTAATTCTTGGTGGATTCTTTTTTGGGCTCATATTTCTTTTCTGCGAAAAGCTTCAATATTCACAATATCGAAAAACCTTTAAGAGCTCATTGATTAAAAAATTGAGCAAAGAAAAGTTCTTTGCAAAATAAAAATTTTTTTTAGAAAAATTAAGGAGGAGAATATTTTTTAACTTGCAATAACTTTTTTTTTCTTTAGCAACCACAATTAAAAAGAATTTTTTAAATAAAATAATTTTTTTTCATTTATAGTTATATTTAATCATTAGATTTAATTTATTAAATGCAAATAATAATGATGATTTTCAATATTTCATAGTTTACGAAGTTAGTTTATCTCAACAATTTTATTTTTTGTAATGTAAGATTCAATTTTTTAATGAATTATCAATTTTATTATCAATTTTAAATCAGTATTTATTTTAATATTGGAGAATTTTTAAGATTTTGATATTCTATTTTTATAATCGAATGCTAGAATGTATAGTAGATGGATAAGCATTCTTTATAAGTTAAACTCATGGATATACAGAAAAAACGATGATACATGTTGACATTGCGATGCACTTGCTCAGCATGTTGTGGTGTAATTTGCTTCACGATTTATGTTTCAACAATGGCAATTGGTCATTGTAAATGCTTTGATTATATGTTCTTTATGCTTCATGAAATATGGTAATATCTAATTTTCAAAGTGATATTTATTTAATGAATAAATAAACTTTTTCGATGTAAATAAAGATGAATTTATTGATCTACATGAATTAAAGATTTAAAATCTATTGAATGTTATTAATTGCTTATTACTCACTAGAAGCCTTTGCAACTTTTCAANTCATCCGAATAATGTTTTATGAAAAATATGTAGAGTCACGGTCAAAAGTAAGTATAAATATCTTATATCCAAAGTACAATCAAGCACACCATTAGTTCATGTTTTTTTCAGTTTTAAGTTTAAGTTTTTTGTTACTTACAACTAAAATATCCAATTCAAGATCGAGCTTCGACGCCATACATTTGCACAAGCATGTGCTTATTAGCAAAACAAAGATTCTTAAATGATGTCACAATAAAGCCAGCCATATTTTAGGGAACATATATATCTTGCCTGGAGCTTGGAAATTGCGCGCGATAGCCCCGATGTCGTTTCTGATCCATTGCCATTGGTGGTCCTCTGACGTGTATAAAGCTCGCGCAGCACTCCACAACGATAGATCTCAACTGCAGCGTGCGCTCCTATACAGACCTTGGTATTAACGACCAACTAGTCCGACCAAGCTGACGGTAGATTCGTATTATTGTCATTTTTTCAGTTTTAATTATATATCATATTTGATTATTTTATTTTCACTATTATATTTAAATTATAATTAACGTTTATAAAGCAATTAAATATATAATTTAAAAAGTGCGAGATACCATGCGCTTACTAAAATAACATCGCTGCAAATAATCGAAAAATTTTAAATAATCCGCAGACAGACAAAACGTTTTGCGAGCGCATACTGCTACTTTACCCTCGTCCTCCAGAGCAGTCGCAGCTCATTATTTATTTTCTCCCAACGAATCCGGCGGGCACGGGCTCATCTTTCCTTGGAAAAGCGCGCAAAACACACATGCAGCTCTGTATATGCCTTCATTAATAGCCACGACGATATAGCCGCGCGACAGCCCTACACGCGCTCGCGCTTTCGCCTTTTAATGTCATTAACACGCGGCGGACCAAAACAAAGCGCGAGCGGTGTTTACGTGCGCGTCGCGCGCCTTACTGACTTTCGTGAAAGCTGAGCGAGAGAGAAAGAGACAGAGGGGAAATATAGGATCGGAGAGAAAATTGGAGAGTCAGTGCCGGCGAGCCCTTTGAAAGAGCTGCTGCTGCTGCTGCTCTGCGACTCGCGTCCAAGCGCTGATCTTTGGCCGTTCTTTTGTCAGCATGTCCGTTGCAAGAGGTAGAATTTAGCTAGTTGATGTTTCGTGAAGTTTTAATTCTGGTGATTTTTCGTTCACTGAGCTCGGCTTGTTTGAGCTGGTTTGTTTGTTGGTGAATGAAGTGTGAGACTGTGGGTATTTAAAAGCTTTTTTTTTACGCCTTTTGAGAGTGATTAAAATTTTTATTATTTTTAACGATAGCGGAACGATCTCGGTAGGAATTATTTAATTTGCAAATTTTATAGAAAATAAATCCAAAAGAACTTATTGAAATATAACAAGAATAAAACAAAAATTAAAAAGTTTAATGAAAATAAAATTTAAAATAAATTAAGTATTATGATATAATTAGTAGATAAAATAAGTTACTCTACGTTGAAAGAAATCATTTTTAGCTTTCCAAAATCTAAAATTTTCTTTTCATGATTTGTTTTTTTTTGTCTTTGACCTTTCATGAATGACACACGGAGGTCTTTAAAAACAATATGTTCAATTTAAAGGCCTACTTCGTTCAATTATATACTCATTATATTTTCAACAATCGATTCAATCTCCACAAAAAAAAAAATTTTACATAAACATATAGATTAATAGAATTATTAATAATGAAAAGATAACGTTTCAACAAAGCCAAACAAACACTTAGAAATAAAAAAATAAAATTTCCAACATTACTTTCAGATCAAGCAACGATGAATCCAAGCAGCGAAAACCAGCTGAAGCTACTGACGCGCGTTCACAAATCGAAGAAGTTCTTCGACTTCAGCAACGTCGGTAAGGAAAACATCGAGCAAGAAAACAAGATACCGGCCCTCGATTCAATAGCGGCGCTCAAAGCAGTCTCTCCCTCGTCCTCGGCCTCAAGTTTCCGCTCCAGGAAGAACTCCGACAACAGCTACGATCGACCTTTACGACCCAAGGGGCTTCCAGGTACTTTTCCAACTTTTCTTTTTGTTTAAAGTGCCAATTGGCGTTGCAGATCTGTTTCGCTTGTTAAAATTCACTCGTTTGTTTTTCTCATCTAAAAGATTAAGCTGAAAGTTAGACTTTAAGTTCTTTAGAGAATTTGGTTTTGGTTTAAAAGAAGATATACGCAGACATTGATGTTTAACATTGATTATCTAAAAAAGTATTATTCTTTCTAGGAAATTATTTATTAAATTTATTATTTGAAATTTTCAATTTGTATATTATGTTTCTATATTTGTTGTAAATTAAAACATAAAAAACGTTATTTTAAAAAAATTTATATGAATGTTAGATTTATAATTTGCACATTTAATTGCAGGAACGGATACGACTAACAGTCAGAGCGTGATTCGAAAGACGCGAAATCACTCAACGAGCGACATAAACGGCCGTAAGCCATTCGTTAAACTGCGTTTTACGATTTACGATGATGCACAAAATGATGAAGAAGGTACAGGAAAACTCATTAAACAAACTGGAACCGAAAGGACAATTGTAAGTTCTTCGACTTTCTATTCTTATGAAAATTATTTTGTCATTTCATTTTTCGTTAATAGTTTCTATATCTGAAATATTTATTCCTAACGATATAGAAAACACATCATCTGCGCGATATACCAGCGAACAACTTGCATCAACTTAAAAAGATTAGAGAGGGCGAGGGGAAATCGATAAAGAAGTCGAGCTCCAGAAAAACGATAGTGTCTCCAAAGGATCTCCCTCTGATCCCTCAATTAAATATATCCAAAGTAAGATCAGTATAATTTTGTTCTTCTAGCATCAATAATTTTAGATTAAATATTTTAACAAAATTTATTGCAATTTTAGATCAAGGAGGATCACAAAAAGGCACCTACCCTCAAAAAACCGAAGACGGTATACGATGTCCTATCGCTCGAGCTGGCATACAACATCGATTATATGTACGAGTATGTACGTTTTCAAATGGAAATCAACGATAAGAAAAGGCTGTCGCCGACCTTCCTGACGCGAAGTGTCACACCTGATCAAAGGAGATTGATCGTCACGTACCTGATTAGTGCTACTGTAAGTGTGAAAGTTTTTTAACTTGTAGGTTATTTTACTAAAATGTTTTAAAAGAATTTTAATAATTTTAGTTTGTTCATACGAGTATTGAAAATTTTTTATTTTCTAAACCTTTTATAAAGTAAAACGTCTTGCCTTTAAATTTTTCAGACATACTATAGGTATCCATCATTTATACTGTATCAAACTGTTAAAATATTCGATTCATACATCGATACTGTCAACGTGAGAGTTAGTGAACTGCAGGCAGTAGCACTGGCGGCACTTTGGATAGCGTTGAAGAAAGATTTGATTATAGACGATATACCTGAGGTAAATTGACGTCTTATTCTTTGCCAATTTGTGTGAGGACTGAAAAACTTAAAGGTTAATAATTGTATAAAACTTTTGCCGCTAGGCGTCAACTATAATAAAACTCGCTGGTCCGACTTTTCAAGGAGACAAAAAGCCTTTGATCGAGTGCGAGAAGAAGATTTTGATGTCACTGAACTTTGAAATATCTTTCGCCGAACCGTTTTCAATGCTGTCCTTGTACACAGTCATGCTCGAGGAAGTTCGAAAGATGAATTCACCGTCAATCCAGGATCTCTACTACTGCGGCAGTTACTTGGTAAGTTGATGTACAATGTATGTTTAATCGCTTAATCAGACGTTAAATGGTAAAATAACGTTATTCTAGATCGATTTATCGCTGCTGCACGACAAAATGCAAAACGTTACGGCTGTCCACTTGGCTGCTATCAGCGCTGAAATTGCTCTAGTCGTGGTCATGACTAGCGACGACAGCATGAAAAATCCCCAGTGGTCTCACTGGCGCAGCCGACTTTTCATCTCCAATCCATCACTCGAAAAGTACCGGTAAGCATTGCACCATCAAATAAAAAATGCATACTCTTTATTTTATAAAAAGAACGTTTATTCAATAAAAAAAACAAAAAATGGACGAAACCGTTACATTGCAGTCTGCCGGACTCGCAGATGAATCACATAAGGAGCCAGCTGCTGCAGATGGTCCTTTTATCAAAGGAGAGTACAACAGACATGCACTCGGTCTACAAGAAGTACAGCTCCAAGCGCTACGGGCCCGTGTCGAAATTCGTGGTGACGAAGATCGGCAAGTTCGGCGATCCCAATGGCACCAATCAGCCGACCCACTTCTACTGATACGCGTCTGTGCGCCACACGCTTTCCTTTATTATTTTATCAAACAATGTGTACATACAATAATTATTATTACTGCTACAGCTGTTCGTCTTAAAGGCGGAAGCGTTTTTTCGTTTATGTCAAAAATTTTCTCTCGCGAACGCGCGCGACTCAATTATTAACTTCAGAACGAGCAATTGCCGACAGCCTCTATAAATAAGATAGCCAAGCCGAGCCCATGCCGAGCATGAGACGGTTAAAGAGGATCGAAGCAAGCGGTGCACAATTGGTTTACCTTTAAGACGGGATCTCTCGAAGAGAGCCACTGCGGATTTACAAATTAAGAGTAGTATGAGATTTTATGTAATCAGACTTTACTGTGCAATGAGATTCGATGGAAAGAGAGAAAGGGAGGCGGAAGAGAGAGAGAGAGAGAGAGAGAGAGAGAGAAAAAGAGATGCTAAGTATTCTGAGCGGATTTAATACTCGTAGTCTCGCTGAACAGCGGCCCATTGCTTCCAGTGGTTCCACGAGTTGTCGACGGATATTAGACTCGTCGCCTCGTCCTGGAAGAAGACAGGAAACTTGGTTAGCTGATGAAGTGATTAAGGTAATAGTAAGGAAGATTTGTAAAATCAAAGTTAGGTAGGATAAGGTCCGCAGCTATACGTCTTAAGTGTATACGGGAATGCATCTTGATATAAAAAGGCTGATAGAAAAATAAATTCTTTATTTATTTATACATATACCTAAAAGATTAATCGTATAATTATACGAAATTATATTATATAAACTATGAATCAAAATAATATAATAAAAAATTATAAAAATTGTTAAAAGTATTTTCTCCTTTACTCAACTGGCACACGCTACATATCGTTTGTATTAATGTAATTGAAAAATTCAATGCTACTTTTAAATCATTGATCATAAACGTTTATTCATTAATCTCGTATTACATTCCGAATAAAACTTTGAAAACTTAAAAAAATAAAACATACCTTGAACAAAACATTGGACTGGCCGGCCCAGCTGCCAAAAAGTCGCAACCAATCGGGATTCTCAGAGTACAGACTGCTGGCCGCTATTATTCCATGGGTCAGCTCCTCTAGAGCGTTGGGGGATTTACTGGCATGGCTGACTATGATGCGCGGTGGTTCGAGGCCGAAATTACAGCGCTGCCAGTCGTCAACTCGGGCGATGCCGCCGTTCGGGCAGACGAGATTGAAGTCCGATGCCTTTGATGAGTTTTCTGCAAGCGATGATTTTTTTTTTTTTTTTTTTTCTTACAGTTATATTAAATTAATAAAATGATTGCTATCAAAGTCTTGCTGTGCTCAACTTAATCTATTGATGTTGAATTTACGTATTCTTTTTTTGTAACTTACGGAAAAATTTTTTCATCTTCAATGTTATTCTAACAGTGCTTTCATCACAAAATACACGCACTAAGATTTGTTTTTGCTAACAATAAAAGCAAATGCTCTTTGTTCGATTAATGCAGTCTTACCTTGTTTAAGCGCAGTAAACGGTATGAAGGCCACTTGGCCTTTGCCGTCCAGTAAACACCTAAAAAGCAACGACAAAATAAGTTTCACTGTCATTTAAAAATTCTTAAAAATTACATGACTACACTAGCAACAAAAGGCAAATTTAAAATAAAAGAAAAACAAACAAGTGACGCACTTGAGAGCGCCGCGTCCGCCCTTGTAGTCCTCCGCCTCGGTGGAGCTGCACTTGGTGATCTCAGCCAGATTCTCGTCCTTCGAGGCGAGATTGCCGATGCATAGGCTGCAAAGCGACGACTCCCTGGCTGCTCCCGGAACGCACGACTTGACGAAGAACTCGGCCATGTCGTCTTCAGAGCCGATCAGGTGGACGTTCTTCATCGCGTGCACCGGCGCTATCCAGCCGGCGAAGTCGTCCTTGTAGCCGCTGTGGCACGAGTTTTTACCCTTGAGGTGGCCTGTTGGACAAGTAAAGTTAAGCTTATGTGCGTGCGGCGCATAATGGATGTGCGCTTCGTTGAAGCGAATTCCGCCCGATCGAGCGCGCGGAGCTTTGAAAGCATTTTTATGCGCCTGGGAGGAATCGTAAGGAAGGACGTTTTCGAGAATTGATCTCGTTGACGTTTTTGAAATGTTTTCCTATGTTAAAGTGCTCGGTTTCGTGTTGCATATATTTTTTAAACTACAAATAATAATTTTTTTATCAAAATTTAAAAATGATCAAATCCGCTAGCTTAAACCGTAAGTAGATGCGATCATTGTTTAGCAAGACCGTTTACAATCGCGCGTATCCTTGAACTTGTTCATTGATAGCCATCTATTCAGCTTGCCTCTCAATTCCATAACATTAATGCGCACCGACTCGCGAATAATCCAACAGCAATTAACCGTTCTAACTCAGTATTCATCGCTCGGCGTGAATCATCGCCAGGCCATCAATTTCCATAGGCGTCGCCGGGCAGATATATACCATATGAAAGACAAGAAAGAGCGAGCCGGCGTATGTATTTAGCCGACCACACCTCGCGTTTAAAAAAGCGACTTACGCAAGGATTTGATGTAGCTGCCGCGTCTGATAACAGCAACGGCTGGCCTCTCGCTGTACTCGGTGGCACCGGGGCCGTAGGCCTCGGATACCAGCGGCTTGACGTTGTAGTTTCTCATCGCGGCGTCGACGCGCTCGCCGTTCAGGGTGACGAGGTCGGCCCCGTCGTCGCGCAGGGCCTTCAGGCAGGATTCCTCGTCCTTTTCCAGGATGCAGTCGAAGCGCGGTCGGGCGTCTCTGTTATTATAGAGGGTAATAGGAGATTGTTATGGTACTTTTCAAATTAGGCGTAATTATAATTCAATTTTTATTCGTGGATCTAAGAAATTTGCATAGTTTAATTATTGATTCACCTTGAAAAGGCAGCTTTCGAAAGCGCCCGACACTTTTCCAGGGCTTTTGTACTATAGACGCACCAGCGCGCGTTCCTTTCAGGTGCACCGAAATTCCTCTCGATTACATCCACGTACTTTGCTACCTTCAGATGCTGTTCGGGATCGATCGGTGAAGTGGCCACTGCCAGTGTCTTCTCATTCAGAAGCATCAAGTTTTTCCACCAGCTGGCTTTTTTCTCTTCACCGAACTTGCCTAGTTGCGTTAGTTCCTATATCAATAGATGATGCAGAATCTCTCAATTAAATGCTTCTCATTGTATAGTCATTTATTTTAATTGCTTTGCTTTGATTAACTTTATTTTAATCATTCAAGCTAATTGAATTGTAGTTAAATAGTGTAATATCTTATTTTCATTAAAAATCCGAGAAACAGCAGTGATTTTTAGTTAAGGACACTCATCAAGAACAATGGTGTTCAATTTTTCAAATTATTAAAATCTAAGTTTTTTTTTAAATATATACTGCTAATTTGCAGTGAACTTGGCCGTACACAAGGTTTTTTATTTTAATATTACAACTGCGAAATTCGGATTTTATTGACGGATAAAAAACGGCAAATTTCTATGCAGGTCCGAAGGCTCTAGAATTATTTTATCACCGTTTTTGAGCAAAAAAAATGCTATCATCTATCCCGTAAAATATGAAAATAAAAAAAAAATTGTTATAAATAAAAAAAATGCGGCTCTTTAACGGATAAAAAACGGCAAATTCCTGTGCTGGTGCGAAAGTCGTAGCATTAAGTATTTCATCACTGTTTTTCAGAGTGTGTACTGCTAACTTTCAGTGAAGTCGGCAGTACACATGGTTTTTTTTTTTTTTAATATTGCAACTGCAATTTTTTTTCTCCAAGTTTTTGGAACCACTAAAGGGATTTTTTTGTGGATTTGCTCATTTCTCTAAAAATAATACTACTTACACTATCAATTTTTTTGTTTTTTTTTCTTTGCCTTTTAAATATTCGTCCTATCAGGTACCAGAATTTTGTTCACGTACAAAACGTTTGTGATATTAAATTTATTTTTAGTTTTTTAGGAAAATTAAGAAAAAATTTTTAAATTAGTGATTGTTCCGGAATATATTATGCATTAGTGCGCTTATTTTAGAAAACCATATAGCGAGACCATGATTGCAACTCACCTTCTGCACAGCGTCGATATCAGCTACACCACCATTGGTCATATAACCCTGCCAGGGCCTCGCAGCCCACGTACACGGCTTGGTTTTCTCGTCGATGGGCACCTTCGTGCCGTCTGGGCAGAGGTATCGGTAGTCGCTTGGATTGACTTTGGGATTGGGACTCGCCGTCGAGGTGGTAGCAGCGTCATTGCCACTTGGCTGAGGTGGCTGTGCCAGGCCGAAGAAGCGTCGCACGTATATGACCTTGGTCCAGGCGACGTCTCCGCCGTTCTGAGCCAGACAGCGTAGTGCCCCCTCGTAGCCTGAGTAGAGGTCCGGATAGTCGCAGATCTCGGGTTTTTCGCACAGAGCGCAGAGGTTGCTGTACGTCTCCTCTGTAAATAAAAGATTTCAACGTCTGCAGGTGGGAATAAAAAAATAAACATAATTCGAAAATATCCAGAAATTGCTAATGCAAAAATATTTTCAAATTACACAGTTTGGTGAAATATCGTTAAAAGAAATCTCATAAGAAGTAACGCGAAATCACAATCGAAACTCACTGAGCCTCTGATTAATGGCAGGATCAGGTGACCAGGTACCAACTAGGCAGGCCTTGCTGAAGAAGAAGCTGAGGGCTCGAAGCTCATTCTCGCGCGACGAGTACTCAGGACTATTTAAATCGGTGAGAATACCCATCGCCGAGAGTTTAGTCAGAGGAATCTTGTAGCCAACGTTGCGACCTACGCCAGTGTGGCAGGACTTGAGACCGCGCAGGTTTTCAGGGTCATCGATCTTCAGGTTTTTGTGGACCACTGCGACAGCTTCGTAACGATATTGGGCTTCGGGCTCCTCCTTTGTTTTTATCTGGTATAATATAAATAAAATTTCAAGTAAATAAGAAAATAAGTTTGGAGTAAGTTGCAAAAACTACTTATTAATAACGACATGTACATATTAATTACTACAAGATATAATCAGATATTCAAAGAAAGTGAATTTAACATTAAATAAAAAATATTAAAATAAAGCAGAATAACATTTTTTACACTTATTACCTATAGCTTTATAAAAGTCGTTTTTATAAAAGCGAATTTAGAAACTTAGTAAAATATACTGCAGGCAACAATCCATAGATAAATCCTCGTAATGCAACAGTCCCATTCCACCGTCTACGTTTGTCTTGGTTCAACATCATACAAGCATCCTCCTCCACACACAATCTAATCATCTCACACAACATCACTTACCTGCTCAACAATGTTGTATTGAGCCCTCGAAGCGAGCTCGTGCTTGGCAGCTAAGTACATATCCTCGGGATCAACGGCAACCAGGTCTGCCTCCTTGCGTCCAACTTTGTCGATGCACTCGTACCGATCTCGGCCCGATATGCAGGATATCGGTATCCCCTTCTTCGACGAGTCCACCTTCATCTGGATGCAGTCGTCCCAGTATATCTCAGGCACGCACATCGTGACTGCAAGTATACATTCGCAAGGATCATACTAACGCAAACGCGTAGCGATTGTAAACACCGCGTAGGCGACACGGCACGCGTAGTTGCGCAATGTTAAGGAAAGAAAGTTTTCTTATAAACCGGTCTTACGCAGACTGCGGCATTATTATCTTGCGCGCGCGTGCGGGCGCCAAATTTTCGTAGAAAAATAAAGAAATTTTGTCCAAGATATAGAAATAGGTATTTTTTTTTAGATCGACTCTCTTTTTTAACGGTTTACTTGTGCTGCTTAATCGAATTAAGCGATTTCGCCGAAAATATAATTCTTTTCTTAAACGAAATATGTGTTATTTTATTAATTAATGGAGCACGTATAATTTTTAGGTTTAAGGCTTTTTATTATAACAAAAGGTAATTTGGTTTTAAAGTTCAGAGAAAAAATCTATATTCTTAAGTATTCTAGATGCCTGGAATTTTTGAAATACACTACTAAGATGCAGCCACTCTATACAAGAACAACCGGTTCGGATGCGTATACATTAATTCAGAATGTCGAAGCCGCTTTCCTCAAAAGAATTTTTATCAAGCTAACGCACCGACAATTTGCTCCTTGCTTTTCCTCTACAAAAACTTATAATTGCAAACTTTCAAAGAAATTTCACCCTTTCTCTTTCGTCAAATTCTCTCTTCACTTTAACACCAAGCTTAACTTTACACTCGCAACAACCGTAGACGCTACTTACAAATGACTTTTTTTTCGCTCCTCGCGCTGACTAGCGCCGACAAAAGTATCAGTTTTAGAAATATCCACTTCATTGTCTTCATTTTTCAACGCACTAGAGAAAACAAATAACAATAAATTAACGAATAAATAACGATGTATTTGCGAGTCGACCGTTCGCCAGGATGGCCTGGCTCGGAGTATACACCGCCGAGGAACCTTATATAGCGCCTGCCTGTTTTTCTTTGCCGGACCGCAAAAGATGGAGGGGGCAAATCTCCTGGCGAGCAGCGAGCGAACGAACGCACAAAGCTCTGCTAGACTCATCCGAGCCGGCGAACAGCCGGCTATTTTTTTCTTCCTTTATCCACTGGAGATCGATCCTCCCGTCGCGCGAGAGAAGGCGAAAGGATTCTTCTCTTCGCTGACGCGCGATTTTATCCGTGTAGCCGCACGAACGCGACGCCTGTACGTGTATTATGGTGGTAGTATTTTTGTCACGATATTGGATTGCAATTTAACGATAACACAAGAGAAATAAGGATATAACAATTCATTCTTGCTGATAATTTTGATTTTGAAAGTTCAAATAGCATACGTAGTTATTTAGTTATTTAGTTTTTGATCAAAGACACGCAATCATGGCTAACTTATGCAAAAGCAATATTTGCTCGCACAGTCTTTTAAATTTCCATTTCGCCAAGCCATTGTTCCGTACCTTTTTTCTTTTCTTTTCGTCGTTCAAGAAGAACAAAGCTTAAAGAAACTGAGGACTTGCTAATAGAGCTCATCCACACAGGATAAAGCTCAGAAATTTATGATTTCAATAAGCTCTATATTACTTTCTTCATGGCACCTACGGGATTTCTCTTTTTTTCTTTAGCTTGTTATTCAAATCACTTTTTACTTTGGTAATAAGTTTCAGGATATACGACAAAAAAATAGTTTTGCCATATTTCAGTGTTTACTAAAGTTACTATTCGTAATTTCAAAATTTTTTATTTTATTTCAAAAAATCAATTATTTTAAGAAAAAATAAAAATACTGTACATAAATAAATATGAGTTTATTAAGAATACGTGATTTTAATAATGCAAGTTTAAATTGAAAATTTTCCTCTATTTCAAAGAATCTGTTTTAAACCGTTTCTAAGAAGGATAAGTGGCGTCTAATAGTATTAACAAGTATGCAAATGCTTTGTCTATAAAAAAAATATTTTTCAGTTAAAATAAGATACTTTAATTAAAAATTCATGAAATGAAAAACAATTTTAAATTAGTTTTTATATTATTTTTTTTATATTACATTAATATCCAAAAAAGTTAAATTTCCAATTCTTTGATGTAATTTTAAAAGTTTTAGAATACCAAAACATAAATCAATAAATAATCAAATATAGATGTTAAAATATTCATTAATTTAAATTGAATATTTAACGGTGTTTCTTTAAAAAGTTACTTCTTTTACAACATGAAACATCTTTGAATCGCAATGTCGGATAGGTACGCAATTTCAGTAACTCCAATTGGGTCTGTAAGTTCAAAAGTTCATCATGATTTTCTTTAACTTTTCCAACGAGTGTAGTTCTTTCCATAATCGAGAGTAAGTAATTCCTCCGAAAGACCTTGTTTCTTTCTCGCAAATGGTCCTCTTCCAAGTTTGAAATTTGTTCCTGCTTTTTTAACGAGAGTAATTCTAGAGTCGTGATTAATTCATCATTCTTTTTACGCCAGTATTTGATTCTAGAGATGGTCCTTAGTAAATTGATTTTTTCTTCTTCTAGCATTCTTTCGAATTTCTAAAAACGTATATTTAAGAGTATTATAGTTACGTATATTTAAGTGATGTTAAAATAATGGATGTGAATGCCTTAAACATTATCCACTATTAAAATAAAAACCAACAAATATTCTTTATAAAATAAACTTGTAAGATTTTTAGAATTAGCTAGTTACCTTTTGTACCGATTGTAACATTCTTTTAGATGAAGTAGCATCTTTGTATCGATGTTTTCCTTCAAGCCTTTCTATCAAGTAATCTTGAATTTCCTTTCCTATCTACAAAAAATTAAATTGCCTTATTAACTCAAATTGATTCTTAAATTTTGATGATGATACTAAAATTTTATAATTAAGATAATTTACTTTAGCTTTTTGAAGAACTGTAAGATGCTCTTTTAAATGCTTTAATTTTTTAAACATACATTGATACTTCCAGTCTCTGAAAAGTATAGACTTTTTTAATTTTATTAGTGTTTGCATTGCATTAATTTTTTTCTCTCCTACTTTTCGAATTTTATTGTTTACTTCGATCAGTCGTTCGTATGTCACAACAGTTGCATTTTCAAAGTCATTAGAGTGTCCTGTTGTATACATTTCTATTTGTGCTGTCTTTAATACTAATTGAATATCTGGATTATTTAAAATTTTCGATTTTTTCAATGTTTCTTCTTCAATCATATTTTTCATGAAATATATTTTACTTTGCAATGATGATCCTAATTTTTGCATGTAAAAATATGTTTGCTCTGCCTCTGCTAATTCTAAAACTGCAATCCTTAACTAAAGCAAAATTTTAATTTATATTAAAATTTAATTTTGTTTAGCTTACAAATGTAATAACATAATTTAAAAAATTTTCTTTTTAATAAGAGTTTTACCTTAATTTCCATTTCTACTTTATTTCTTCGTAATCTGCAAAGTGATTGCCAATGGCTGGCATCAATTTGAGCTGGTAGACTGTTTGGCATTACATCTAATGAATCCATTCCACGTAGGAAATCCAAATATTCTCGTGGTAATATCGTTGATTTTTTGCCAGCCATTAAACACTTGTTCGTTTCCAGTAAGCAAGTTAGTGATGTGCAAATAATTTGACCAATTCTTGGTCGTCTTTTATATTGCCTTAGTAAATGTTCCACCATTGGTTGTTTCAATTCAGAAAATTCAGTCCGAAACTTCCCTTCTAATGCTTTGTCGCGTTTATTCAAATTTTCATACTTATTTTTTAATTCTATTATCACTGTTTCCATATTTGATAAATCACTTGTAAAAGTTTTATATTCATTTTCCAATAGTACTAAATCATTATTTACTAAACAAAATATTCTTTTATTTACACATTCTATATGAAGTTGCCTTTTTCGCTCATTTAAGCGCAAAAGAAATTCTTGCAAAATAGCTGATTGGATTTGTATCTTATCCAAAGCAAAATTTTCCATTTTTTTATCAAAAGTTTGAATGTCACTCTTTATTTGTTCTTAAATGTTAAATGTTAATTAGAGTTGCATGCTACTATGATATATGTAAAATAATTATAAGATTATTTACCATTAATTCTGCTAATTTTAGTTTCTAAGTGTACCTTATATTTCTGTCGTTCGATTTCTAATTTTTCGACTTTTTTTTTATATACTTCAATAGCTTGAATATCTTCTTTACTATAATTCGAGGGATGTTTTAATAATAAACAGTCCGGTTTTGATATTTCTTTTCTTATTTCGTCCTCCCATCTATTATTTTGTAAAATTTTATTACAGATGCATCTGTTACAATAGCATTTAATGTTTACTTAAATTAGTTGATTAATACCTTATTTCCAAAACTCCATCCATCATTTCTTTAATTTTTCCTTTTCGAAATGCAGCTTCTGTCTCTACAGTACTGACTGATTTAACATTTAAAGTATTTGATATGTTATTATGCTCTTTAATATCTTCATTGTTCAAATAACTATTATTTTGAATCACTGATAAAATATCTTCTTCTGTTATTGTAATTACATTTTCTTGAGATTCTATCGAGTGTATTTTGATGTTAGCAAAATTATCGATTTCCAAAACAACATTATATACATTTTTAAGTTCACTTGTACATTTTTCTAAAATTTTTAATCGATCACTAGTAGTTTGCAATATATTATTTTTCAAATGTTGCATATCACTAAATTTTTTATTAAAATAAATCTTTAAATAACGCATTAAAAATATTATTAGTAGTATGAAAAATTTTAATGCAGACATTTTATAAATTTGAAACTGAAATCTAAAATTTACATTAAGAATAATAAGTACTCACTTTCAATTTATTTTCCCTGCAATTGATTATATCATAATCATTTTGATCGAAAACCATTTTTGATAATTGGTTTTGTGGGATATCATCTTCTATCCACTTAAAACTAGTTGAACCGTTGTATACAATATCATCATTATATTTTAAAAAAATATTATCATTGGCTTTGTCGAAATTTTCATCTAAAGTTTCTGACGTAGGTACTTCAAAATCTAAAGAGCTTTGATCATTCGCGTGTTCAATTAATAAATTTGGCAATGGGGTGTTAAATAGTTCTATAGAAAAATCATCCATTTTATCTTGTTTCTCAATATGACGCAATGAATAATTATTAATGTAAGTCTTACAGTTGAAAGAAATCAGTGTACAGTCATGAACTTCAAAAGGGTCCCAAAAATTCTTCGTCATGTAGTCTATGATTTTTTCGTTAACATCAAGTCTTTCTTGCAAATATAGTTTTCTTTCTTCTTGCTTTTTCAAAGCCGTATTTATTTTTTCTTCCCTTAATTTAGTATTCAAATCAAAACTTGATACTGGTAATTGAAACTCAGAGGTTTTTGTTTCGTTTAAGTTAAGCATTTCTCTAATCTGTAAGATTTGCAATTATGTCGGTGAATAATTTGTTGAATACATTTTTAAAATTTAGTTAACTTATTTACCTTGGATTTTAATTCGGATAAGTCAATCAAGATCATATTTTTAAAATCTAAGGCTTTACTTATCTCTTTTTGGATAACTTTTAATTCTTCTTCTTCGATCCATATTTTAGTTTGACAAAATGAAAATGCATTAGTTTCCTTACGCATCAATGTTAAAATTTCAGAATCTTTTAATGGTACATTATCAAATTCTTCATTTGTATCACTAGAATTCATTAAATATTATATTTAATTATAAAGTTAATATTTTTATTCGGTTTATGACAACATAACTAATTTTGAAAAACTTACCGACAAATGAAGCCGATAACGCTTCCATTTCTACCTAATGAAACAATTGTTTTACCACAAGAAGATAGTATCGAATTTTTGCAACCTCTTTCTTGGTAATGATGTATCTTAACATTAGTAATTATTGTTGATAAGTCTAAACTATTTCTTAAGATAACTGAGCCATCATAACCACTAGTTATTAAAGCATTATGTGAATTAGTTATGTAAAATTTTCTCAGTTTATGTTCAGAAGAAATGGCATTCACAAAAACAAACGATTCATAATTATCCTAAGAACGTAATATAATGTTTTAAATTTCATTTTTGCTTGTTTTGAATTTAAGTTACATTAAGTTCAAAAAACGTACCTCAATTTTAAAAAAATGCAGTTGCTTTGATAGATACGGGGATCCCAAAAAGTCATAGTCTTTGTCTAGCCCATAAAATATATTTTGATAATAGTTAGGCATACAAATTGTATAATTTTTAAACAAACAATTTTCTGACTTCCTTATGCAATATATTTCAATACAATTGCCAATAAATACTGAAGGAAATGTTTTGATCAGAATAAATAACTGTATTATTTCTCCATTCTCATAAATTAAAAAATCAACGATAGTTTTATCAATTTTTTTGTGAAAAAATATCATTATCTCATCGTCATCAGTTTTTAATAAAAAAATATTACTTGGATCTATAGATACTACTCCTAATAAAGTACCACTTTTTGAAAATTTGATTTTATTTAATGGCTGACGCTGAAGATGAAACATTTTAAAAATACTTAATTCTTCCGTTGAAACAGTAAAAAATATGCATTTTCCTGACGAGGTTGAAATTCCCAATAAAGGTATGTATGGATGAGTTGCAATACAAAGTACTTAATTAATAAAAAAAACAAAACAAAACAAGTTATTTATTTTTATAAAGGAAAAAAATCAGTTACACATTTTTAAACTTTAATACCTTCATCTTCTTTATTAATTTCAAAACTTGATCTGATTGATCCGTCATAGATGTTTAAAATGTTTAAAGAATTAAAAATGTCGATAAGCACGCAATGTATTTCTTGTGGTTTTAAGGAGCACATTAATTTAAATTTTCGACAATTATTATAAATTTCTTCTAATTCTGGTTTATTATCATGTCTCAAATGTAATTCATAAATCTTTCCGCTTTCGGTGGAAAACAGAATAGCTTCTTTATGACGTGCCTGCGTCATTTTTATCGGTTGAGATGGGCATTTAATGGACCATACTACATACCAATTTTCGTTTAAATTATTTTCTGAAAACGATTTATTATAACACTGAAAAGTAAACATAGAAAAGTGATTTTTCATAAGTTAATATTTTTCAATAACATTAAAAAATTCTTACATTCAATTGTGAATCACTATCTACTATTACAAATCCATTGCAGAAAGGAAGAATTAAAACTTTACATTCTGAATTATTATTTTTATTCCCTATTAGAATTACTTGCAACTTTTTTCCGTCGATACTAGCTATATACACATTTTTATATCTATCACACAATATCAGGCTACCACTATTCGTCCAGCAGATGCATATAATTTTGTTCTCTATCGATTTTATGGTATTTTTAATTAAAGTAACTTTTTTAGAACACGTATAAATTTCATAAGTCAATATTTTGCCTGATGCTGATGAAAACTGATAAACTAAATGAGGAGTATTTAAACTAACACTAAAAATCGAAAGAATTAATAATTAACAATTGCTTATAAACGACATCTAAATTATCGTTGATGTAGATTATAAATATTGTCGAATGATATATATAAAGGTAAAAAGTTTATAAAGTTCGTATAACTTACTCAATAGTTTGATTCTCTTCTGTAATAGTTGTATCAATACATGTCATTTTTTCTCCCGTCCTCCATAGCCATACAAT
Source organism: Eupelmus azureus (assembly GCA_030522685.1). Lineage (NCBI taxonomy): Eukaryota > Metazoa > Arthropoda > Insecta > Hymenoptera > Eupelmidae > Eupelmus > Eupelmus azureus. Next base: position 11,324 of record JAPYZA010001499.1, on the reverse strand, counting down.
GAGTTGGAAATTTGGAAAGGACGTCAAGCTTAGGAGATATTCTGTGCCGGAAAAATTACATGAAATGTAAGCGTTCAGTCCATTGTCAAGCCTGCATACTGCGACTTTTCTAATTTCAGGATACGTATGGATATAAATCTTTGGATTATGACATCGTTCTACCATAGAAAACACAGGAATAATCTACATAAATAAAGAAAGAATAATTAATATTTCACAGAAAATTAAATCATCAAAAACTCTTCCAAATGAAGGTATGCCTACATTTAGGTTAATTTAATTATACCAAAAAAATATATTCTAAAGAAATATTGTTACTTTAAATAAATTAATATATTAATTTCCTTAACTGAAATTTTTAAGTTTTAAAAATTACATTTACATGTTACTTCTAGATGCAATGGAAAATTGATTTACAATATTGCGAAGATATACAGTGTTTTATTACTGTGGGCAACTAAGACTTGGATTTACATTTATCATGATACTATTTGTTGTTAAAGAATATACAATTTTTTTATAAAAAATAACTTGAAAATTAAGTAAGGACTCCTTACATGATTAAAAAAAAACTCGATCGATTTTAAAATCTTTTATATAAATATAAATAGATAATTTGAAGTTGAATTATATTAAATTTTATTTATTATAAATAACTTACAAGAAAATAAAAAAAAAACTTAATCCTAAAAATATGAAATAGATGTAGAAAAAAATGATTCAACATTCTATATATATTATTTTTTAGTCATCTTTCCGTTAAAATAAATAAATTAACAATAAAATGAGCTTTAGTAAAACACTTTCTAAAAATAATTAAATCTATGCTATTACTACATTCAAAAACTATTTAAAACATATCATTAAAATATTAAAGCATTGTACTTGAGTGTGCCTTTTCTTGCAATACAAATTATAATTTGCTAACGTAAAAGGTCTGTTGAACAATAAAATTAAAATAAAATAAAATAAAATGAATTTTACCGAGTGTCCAGCTAAACAACAAGCACCGTCACCTCGTGCTACGCTATTAAAATATTCGATTCTGTCTTCTTTTGTTATTAAATTAAAAAATATCACATGATTTCCAGATGCTGTGGCAATCACTTCTTTTCCTAAAAATACTAAGTCATGAGCCTTTCCTGTTTTGATCCACCTACATAATGAAATTAGTTATAATCAATTATTACTAATATTAAAAAATGTGCTATTCAATAAATGGAATTTTTTACTTTGTGATAAAACTCATTTCTGCAGCAGTTGGACATACGTATATGTACAACCGCAGCTATTCACTAAACTTCTATACCTTGAGATTGCACAGCAACTTTGTTGCGTTGCTTGGCAACTGTTTATACTTTGAGTGTAACTGTTCGATACTTTAGCAACCACCTATAAGTAGTGAATTATGGCTACTGGAGATACGATGCATACACAAAACTTCAAATCTTCCACTGAATAATCCTATAACTACATTTTTATACTTATTTGTGACACTAAAATTTCATAGCTATGCGTTGTTCTTAACAATTAATAACTGATAACAAGGCACATTTTATCACGTATTAATAAAAATGAATTCAAAAGAAACTAATTTTTAGTCAGAAAAAAAAATATTTCGATACGCCGATTGAATGTATAATGCTCCTGCCAAACCTTTAGAAAACGCGTTAAGCTCAAGCGGCCAGGCGCGTGCGCGTGCACGCGGTGAATTCGCCTTCTTCTCCTTCTTGAAAACAGGAATTTCTAGTCGATTTTCGTGGCGCGCGTGCAGGAAAAACAGGATTTCAGAGCCACCGCCGCCGCCGACGACGACGAATATAGTCGGCGCGGGTCCCATTAACAATGCACAATGAGCATCTGCCTAAAAATCTACCGGTTATTCGACATCATTTTACCTGTCTTTCCCTTTTATCAAATGTTAGACATGCATCGAAAAAAACAATAAAGCGACGGCTTCAGCGAATTCGCGCGCGGGTGAAAGCCTTCGAAAGTCATTCCTTTTTTTTCTGGATTTTCACCGTCAGCAACGAGGAGAAAAATTTTTTTTTAATTTCGCAATCTGAAGGCAGAAGGAGTTCGGCAACGAAAGTTTGAACTTTTTTTTTTACTTCTCGCAGAGGCCCGATATCTATACGATCGGGGGTGGTAAAAGTATGCCACTGGATCAAAGCGAATTGTTTGAGAAACGCGCGGAGGAGAATCGACGAGGGACACCGTTATCGGACGGTAGCGTCCCGTACATAATAATGCGAGGCACATCGCGTGTACCTGTTCGATGGCTTTCGATGCGCGCGATTGTCTCTGCCAGACGGAGCTGCTTGGCTATGTGCTTTGTATGTGCTATGGCCGATTAGAGGTGTACTTAACGACATGAATGCCCGCTGTTTAGATTCTAAGGATTTTTTCTTTTATTAGACGCGGGGTTGAGCAGGAATTGGATGTATTGAGCTAACAATGAGTTTTATGGGCCATTAGATTTTTTAGGCAAGGACGAAATATTGTAATATTGATAGTTCTTTATGAAGTTGATGGTGTAAGTGATTTTTGTTGGAAATTCAAAATATTGGGTAAAAAAAGGGTAGACAGTATAAATAACGTTGTGAGATAAGTTTTAATTTAACGAACAATACTTTTAGGAAGTTCAAAGTATAATTCAGTGAATTCTTTTAATCACGACATTGTTACAAATATAAGAATAAGTCGTTGCATTCAATTGATTGTATATCTTCATCGATTTGTTAAGTAGATTTAGATAAAATTGTTTAAGTAGATTTAAATAAATTTTGCTATCTTCAATCTTTCAAGTAGATTTAGATAATTGTATATTTTATTCTTACAAGCTTAAAATTTCAAGTAGATTTAGATAAGAATTTATGATACCATCAAGATTGCTTTTTAATTTTGCAAATAATTGTTTGATAGTACTATCTTGTAAGCATAAAATATAATGAATAAAAAAAACAAATACTTTTCAGAAATGTTGCCTTTCATATAAATAAATCACTTTAAGCAAATGTTAATTGATGCTAACTATTATAAATTTTATTAACCAATATATTATATTATTAAAAAAAAAGAATTAATTTATAGAAGTTAATATCCAAAACTGAATTACATGCGCACTTTATAATTTCTACAGCAATTCATCATTATTATACCCAACTTATAGCAATAAATCTTAAAAGAAATAATCAAAATTTTTAAATTAAAAAAATCTTGTGCTTGCAAGCTTTTAGGAAGATTAATCGGCTATTTCAAAACCCTCCATAACATTAAATCTAAAACAAATATACAACGTTTAGTCATCCAGACTCAAGCTTATTCTTAAACCAGTCAAGCAAAGTAATCACCCTAAAAATGAACTTTTCAGAAGTACCGAAATTTTCGAGAAGAGTTGAGGACAAAAAAAAGTGCTCTCGCCCGCGCGCACACGCCAAGTGAAAGTAATGCAAAACGAGCGTCGACCGCATCAATCAAGCCGAACGTGCGCGCACGTACATACGTATACGCGTTTCGGGTGGTGCGGCGCCGCGTGAAATAGTAACCTAGTAAATTTCCCCTACCCTCGGTCGGCATGTATATAGCCGCTGACACTGACCGTGACTTTTTTTATACCAACGCGGGCCATCGATCGGCAGACTACGCCTGGAAGATATGGGAGAACGTTAGACAGCTTTTCTCGACCTTCGCAAGCTTCGCGACGCCAGAGGATCTTGAGCCAGGATAAGGATTGGCAGAGAAGATTGCAATTGTTTCCTTTATTCCGGGGGATAACTGAAATTGAAGTTGTTGTGCGGGCGGTTCGGTGTTTTGTTATCTTTGCGCGGGACAGTGATTTTGTTATTTTTCGATAATGAGGTGAGTTCCAGTGATTGCAAAATATGTATGTCTTAAGTGGTCAAAGACATTTGTGTGTGTGGCTTACTTGGGACGATTTTATTGATGGATTGCGGTTAGTGAAATCGACTGTAAGAAGAGCTTTCGGAATATGCATACAATGACTGCGTTTATGTGGAAATTCAAATGCTTGAATGGATAAAATTTAGAGAATGAATACTTTATAATTTACAAGTAGCAAGTTATGATTTTCAATACATATCTATTTAATGCTGTAGTAATAATTTATTCATTTGATAAAGATATTTTAATATTCATTACTTGAACGCATTCATAGGATTCATATTTTTTCATCATTAGAAGCAGAACTAAGTAAACTTTACCAATCATTGTAATTCAAATCAAATTTGCGTTTAAGGAATCTTCTCAAAATTTGAATTGTACTATTACAATTCCTTACACGTTCAGTTGAAATAGCTAAACTTTTAAAATAAAATGATTCTTCAATATGTTTAAAGTAAAAAAATATGTTCAGAACTTTAAAATGGTTAAACTATTTTGAATAAGATTCAGTGTTAAGATATCAAGGATAATACATTTTCTGCTATCTATGTGAGAAGTGAATTGCCATTGCAGTATTTAGTTTATCAAACATGGTCCTAATATTAAATATTACCTAATTCATGCTTTAATGATGAAAGAAAAAACAAAATCACGGTCAAAACTTTGAAATAACTTAATAGTCTAACATAGTCTCTTATTGATAGTCTAACATGTATCATATACCGTTTATTTCCGGTGTATACAATTTATTAGGTGCATTATAATTTTTACACATCATTTTTTAGAAATTAATTTCAGAGTTGAGCAGTACATACCTAGTTTTATTTAACTAAACTACTTTATAATTGAGAACTCATAAAAATTTAACGATCAAGTTGTTCTTATTGTCGTATTGAAAGGGTGAAGACGCTTAGTTCATCAGTATTCGAGCGAGCCTGCTGATTTCGTATTCGAGCGGAAGTGAACAGAGGCTTTCTTTTCTGTCACGTGTTAGATGTCGATTATTAGATGCTAAAGTAGACCTACATTTTATACAATAAATTTATGCCCAATCATTTTCTATATCTAATATGTAGAGTTTGCTTCTTTCAAATTATTGAGAAAATCGTAGACGTTGTTTAGAAAAAAATAAGTCGTTCACTGTAATTAATTTTCATTTTCAAACACTTTCCTTTAAGAGCTCCTTATACTTAATTTCCTGAGTATCAAAATGTAAATTTCTGTCCGTCTTAGGATAATGACTACCAATATCTCAGCATCCCGGCAACTGCCGATCGCCTTGCTGATAATCTCGGTCGGCGTCCAACTCGCTCTCTGTACCTCAGATTCGGCAAACTCAACGTCCAAGCTCACAATCAGCCATCAAAATCACAAGAGCAGCAACGACGAACGATCGCCCCTGGACCTATCTCGGACGAAAATAAAACCCAAATCCGAAATCTCACTGAACGTCGAATCTGCGCTAAAGATCAAAAAGAGCGACGAGCCAGCAGCATCCAAGGCTCTTAATCCCATGATCTCGCCCAGCTATCGGAACAAGCTCAGACCCAAAACGAGAGACACCTACCTCGACGCCTTGGAGCACTCGCACACCATCAAAGATCCGTACGAGGTGAAGCCCCAGCCGCAGAAGCAGCAGCAGAAGCTCACGAGGCGCGACTACTCGCCGGGTCCGGTTTATCGTGGCGAGAATAGCGAGAGCAGTGCTAGCGACAGCAGTAGCAGCAGTAGTAGCAATAGCGTCAGTATCGTCAGCAGTATCAGCAGCAGTAATGTCAATAAAATAGGTAAATTATACTCTTATCCGCTGTACTTCTGATTAACGATAACGATTCCACAACTTTCATCTCGATCCATCTGCCTCAGAAACGACCGAACCAAAGGTCTCAAGGATCTCGGCATACAGCAGCAGCTCGAACATCTACGTGCCACCATCGGAAAGCTCCTTCTCCACGTACCATCACCGCGATCAGCAGCAGCTGCCCTTCGTTAACGACCACAGCCCCAGCAGCAGCAACAGCTACGACTCGTACGCGCCGCCCGACAACAGCTTCTCTCCTCAGATCACCTACAGTCCTCCTGATAAGGGCTTCGGCGAGCCACCCCAAGTCTCCTTCGGACCATCCCAGTCCACGTACGAATCGCCAAAGCCGTCGTACGGACCACCAAAGCCTTCTTACGGACCGCCGGAGACTTCCTACGGACCACCGCCGAAGCTGACCTACGGCCCGCCGAAACCGTCCTATGGGCCACCTAAGCCATCTTATGGCCCGAGTCTGCAGACGTCTTACGGGCCGCCGGATAGTTCCTACGGGCCGCCGTCGCCTTACGGTCCGAGCGGTGGTTCCTACGTGCCGTATGGAACGTCGCAGCAAGGTGAGAGCAGAGGTATCGTATGATCTGAGTGATTTGGTTTTTTCGCAGCTGGGTGTAGATGCAGGTCGCGGTGATTTTCGGGTCGAGCGCGAATTTTTGGGAAAAGACATTTTCTGCGGGAGGCTTAAAGTTGAAGTATTTTTGTTTGAGTTATTGTAATGATACAGTTCGGTTGCTAAGGAGTAGATATTATGTATGGAAATTATAATGAGAGATCGAATTTATCGATAAGGATATTTATAGTAATTTCAATATTTGCAGTGACGTTGTTCTGTCCCATTTATTAGGAATTGAGCGAGAATCAAGTTTCCTCAAGTTTAATGCTGTGTGTAATAATTTAGAACTTGTATATCTAAAGAACACTGCTTGTAATCATTATTCAAGATTTCTCTATAACGTCTTTTACTTTTTTCATATTAACAAGAGTACATGATACATTATTATCCTTTATTTAAAAACATGGATTCGATAATCAATATTCAAGAAGAAGGATAATTTATCTATTATTTAACTATATTATGATGGTAATATCTAGGTAACATTAAATTATAGGGTAGTAGAAAAGTATAAAAGAATTTCCTAGCATCTAACTTGTATTGAATAAAGTGGACACTCCTAATAATGAAGCTAAAAAAACCGTAGCAAACGCTCGACCCGAAATCGCCTAAGACAACTAGGCGCCTCCGATGAAAAGTAGTCCGCTTGATGTGCTTTCTCACCTCGAGTCTGAAAGAGCGCGTGCAAAAAAAAGTATTAATCTTGCAGGACTGGGCTCGCTGCAGGCGACTTACAGCACCTCTTATCCGCTGCCCGACCTCTTCCCCTTCGCGCTCTTCCCCGCCGTCGACCTCAGCTGGCCAATCTCCTTGAAAATCAACGCTTACACCCTGATTAAGATCATCCTGAAGATCGTTATTTTCAAGATGATCGTCAAATTTATAGCCACCATTTGCCTGCTGCTCTTCTTGCCCAAGATTATACACAAGAAGGACGAGCACAGCGACGACGACGAGTCGCGCGATTTTACTGGCAGCCGTGAGTTCAATTATATACTTTATTTATTGCGCCTTCAAGATTGCTTTGAAATTTTTCATAAAAGAAAGAGCTTTGTACGTTTGTTAAGCAAGATTTTTATTCAGGCAAATAACTTCGCTAAAGAAAAAGAATTTATTTATGAACTGTAAACACATATTTGCATTTACATTTGATATGCAACTATAGTTTTATTTGTGAAATTCTAAAACACGAGTTTCATCTTTTGATTCGGTATTAATTTAATTAAATATAACTTTAAATAATTACATAAATTATTACTTATAAGTAGTTAATGGAAAAATCGATTATACAAAGAAAGAATACTAAGCCAATAACATAGAGATCTGCATCAACTTTAGCCTACTGTTAAGGATGGCGCCACCGCACACGTAATGAAAACTAACACCTTTCAATTAACCAAAACGAGCCACTTTCTTAGATCCAACAATTTAAAAAGTCTCCTTGCAGTCAATTATAAAATCTAAATAGAACTCATTACCCTTAGATAAAAAATTCATTCACGTACATTTCGAAAAAAAAATCTCACGTCCACATTTAAATTTTACAGCGAAAATATCGACGGATCGGCTGCACTTGTTGTCGTCGATTGTCTCGAGGTCGATCGAGCATTACGAGGATATGAACAAAAACGGCACAAAGACCGAGGCGCCTTGCACGGGTCTTGGCTGTCAAATTAGCAGGAGGCTGCTGGGTTCTGACGATACGTGGGAAGATTACATACAGCTGTTTAAGAGTTACGTCGCAGAGGAGAAGGCGAACGAACAGAGGAGGAATAACCGATCGCGACGGAGATGAAAAAAAATAACGATTATTGAATGAATGGACTTATGTAATTTATTTATGTTAATTTATTTATTTATTTATTTATTTATTCTTGTGGATTCGATGTTTTAGAAAGAGAGTGTTGAAATAAAATATTTGCAAATAGGTGGCTTTTATTAATGCCCTGTTATAAAATTCGCGTAGCGGCTCAAAAAGCCATTTCTTTTTCCTTATTGTTTTCATGCTTCACGAATTTCCGCAAAAAGTCATTTTGAAAGACGTATAAGGCATTAACAATGCGAACAGTAAAGTGTCCGAGAACAAGGTAAGTGACTTCCCTGCTCTTGGCGATCATTCTGGAACGACCTCGGTGACAATTAAATGCGTGGCGATCTGATTCGCAAGATACCTACAAGCACATCAGGACTCAACTAGCTTGTTACTTGAAGTTTGCAAGTTTGCACTGCATAAAGTTTATTATTTTTTGCTGAAAAAAAACAAATAATTACTTGAATTACAGGAATTTGTAAATGAATCGTTAATGGATCGTAGAATTGAAGAAATACGCAATCAGATAATTGCAGAAACAAAAAAAGTTTGATAAATAATTCTAGCATCAGACTAAGCATCTTTTATTCTAAATTGTTTTTTTATGCGGCAAAAATAATTTTGAAATTGCTATAATAGGTAAAGAAAATTTACGTCTTTATAGTATAATTGCTTTTAGAAGGATTTCTTTCGTTACTTACACAATGCTTAAATCATCAATCAAGTAATATAAACGTCGGATCTAAATCTTAAAACAAGTAATTATCATTTTGTATAGTGCTATTGAAATATTTCAAGAAATTACTCTATAAATAGGATAACTTTGAACATCGTCGTGGCCTCTATATTAAACCAAAAAATATATTTATAATCCAGCTTTCAGCGGTTCAGAAAATGACCGATAGTAAATGTCGCAGGCCAGTACCCACCGAGATCTAGTTCTTCGTAATACGTGCACTAATAAAGGGTAATTCAATCTCTTCTGATGCTCCTATATGAATGGAGGTGTAGATTGTCATCAGACGAGGGCAAACAAAAGTGAAGTAAAAAAGACAAAGCGACGGGGATGAAAAAAATGCAGACCGACATTTTGTAAAAAGAAAAATATATTAACTTGTTTAAGTTACAATGTATAGTTACAATGTACAATGACTAGTAATTTTTGCTATTTTGTTAAACAGAATTAAAAATCAGAGACAGGAAAAGAAAGAGAAAATAAGGTTTGAATAGATTTGATAATATTTTTTGCAGGAACAATGCTGATTAATCGGGTCAGTAACCTAAGCAGTATTATGTTTTGCCCTGGATTGTGAAAGTGCGATACGCTTAAAATGTTTTCTTTGCTATTATTAAATACAAAAGCAAAGTTTTCTTATTTGTTGAAGTAATAAATTATTGTACTTGTACGACCGTGTTTATGAACTTTTGTACCTTTTTCTCATATACTATCCATTCATTAAGTATTGATAAAATAATATATTTAAATAAAGCTAAAATTACATTTTGATAATTTATTATTACTTTTGATGTATATAATTGCTAAGATTGTTTTCGTTATGAAATCAATTAATAAGAATATCCGTATGTGTTTTATCAAAAAGTTATTGTATCAAGAGATTTTACAAAACTAATAAAAAAATGATGGACGATAAAAACTGGTTTTATGAATCATACAATAAATTGCAAAAATCCCCGTAAAGTAAACAAGTTGTAAATTCATATTTTTATACCGTGTAATTCTGGTATATAGATTATCAATTGACTTACTAAAAAGTTTATTAATTACATAATATTTGAATGCTAAGTAGTTTTTTTTATAGATCAATGATATAGTTACATAAAACATTTTAATTGATTATAAAAGTACATAGAATTTAGAAATAATAAAAAAATTAGCACTAAAAAACGTATGAATCATTTAATACTACAAAGCTTTTCTTACTAACTTCGATCATTATGTATTATATAAGTAATTGAAATATTTCACATAAATTCCATACTAAATTCCCCGATTGACAAAATAACAAAGTTAGCCGCGTACTAAACTTTAAAGTACGCGACGTAATCCTCATCATAATTAAGAATTATCCATTTTCAAAAATACTCTATCCCGCCGTAACAAAATAAAAAAATATCAGTAATTGAACCAGTAAAGCCACTTGATGAACTTCACCAAGTCAATAAGCTTCATTGCCGTGAGGACGTCAGTTAAGTCGCACTCCCAAACCATGCTCCACATAGGTGAAGGTGTTTTCGCGACGCGTCCCATTGATATCCCGAGTGGCAGGAAGGAATTACGCGCATGTGATTGTGTATTTACTAATAGCTTGCGGCAATTCAGGCAGACTGGCTATCCGGACCATAAAAATCTCCGCAGTTGGATCCGACGCTCACCTGCTATATCTACTTCTCGGTAGGCGGCCGTATACACTTTGGTGGGGGAGAGACAGACTCAGGACAATCCAAAGCGTGAGCATGTTATGCTTATAAAAGCCGCGATGGAGAGAACCGGAATTCAGTCTTTCTTCGCTCGAGAAGAACGTCGTGAGCTGAGTTATTGTTGAGTGGTGCACCGTGTTCCCTTAGCTGACCTCTCGTTAACTGCTACCAGACAGACAACATGAAGCTGACACTCGCACTTGGAGGTAAGATGGTTACCCTTTTCTTTTTCTTTTTAGTTTGTGCTTTGTTTACTACGTTTTAGTGTGTTTATTGATAGTTTGGAATGGAAGTCAGTGGAAATATTGTACAATTAATCGTAACTGTTTAGGTAGCTGAGTGTATAATGTTAAGAACTTTTAGAAAATATCGTAGCTGCTGCAAATGATCATAGTGTATAATGTTAAGAACTTTTAGAAAATATCGTAGCTGCTGCAAATGATCATTAAATAGCTATTTTTCATTGTCATATAAAATTTTGTCAGATTATTAGAAATTTTCTCTTGCTAAATAGCCAATTTTTATTTACGAAAACTAACGAAATTTTGTTTTTAAAGCAGGTTTAAAAAGTAGTTGGTTTGGAAACATATTTTACTTCTTAATTATGTGTATCTCATCGAGTATTAAGATTATAGTTTTCGCTTTTAAAAGAGATTATTTATAAAGTTTACTTTATAAACAATCGCAATTTGTAATTAACATATTATTTTACATTCCATCAGACAAATATAATTCTTTTA
>JAPYZA010001498.1:480-38548 GCA_030522685.1 Eupelmus azureus | reverse complement strand
ACTGTTACTCAACCGATAATATATTCTGTAAATCAATAGTGGAATGATGATGGCTATGAAAAAACAAAAAAATTCCATGGAAAATTCGATATGGTTTCTCCAGTATGGTTAACGGTAAATAGCAAAGATCCCTTTAAAATTCCAACACATGATCTCCAAAAAACATGGCTTGATGATATGAAGGCTGCAAATAATGAAAATCATTCTGTGAAAAGTAAAGTATTTATTTTTTATTATGTTTATTTCATTTGAATTTATAATTATGATAAAACTTAATTTCAGTTTTACCAAGAGTATTTTTTGAAGGATGGACAGGAGACGATATTGTTGAGCTTTATAACAACGATAAGAAAAGGAATAAATTAATTAGAGTATTAAGAGAACTAACTGAGGTAAATTAGATAAGAACTAGTATTTCTGCATATTTAAAATTAAATAAAATGGTTTTATTTATTTTATGTTCTTCTTTCCTTTGAAATTTACAAAAACTTTAAGAATATAATAAAATATAAGCTTTGAAGTGAGCTTTGAAGTTAGACTTTCATGTAGAATTATAATATTATTATATTTCAGGCTTATTCATTTGATGGATATGTTCTGGAAATATGGAATCAATTTGTATTTTCAGGAACAAAAAAGAAAATCGTTATTTCTATAATTAATTCTATAGCAGATGGATTAAGAAAAAAAAATCTTGATACTGTCTTAGCAGTTCCTCCTTTAAGAGGGTATTGTATTATTAATCATTTTTACTATTTATTACTTAACACAATGAGAAACTTATATTGGCTTATTTATTTAGAATGGAAAAGGAACTTTTCACTAAAAGTAATTTTGATGCTCTTGCTCCACATATAAGATTTTTTTCACTTATGACTTATGACTTCTCAAGTGTTCAACGACCCGGACCAAATGCTCCTGTAGAATGGATTAAAAAATGTATTGAATATCTTGCTCCTGATCCCAAAGATGTGAAGCGATCTCAAATATTAATGGGATTGAACTTTTATGGATATCATTATACACCAATAGGAGGTGGTCCAATAGTAGGATCACAATACTTAAAATTCGTTGAAGATTTGAACGAAACAGATGGAAAAATTATGTGGGATGATGGAAGTAAAGAACACTTTTTTGAAATTAAGTAAGTAGTATTACCAAATTTAATTTTGAACGAAATTTATAAAAATAAGTTTATACCATAAATGTTTTAGATGTTTTAAAATCTTTTCAAGATCTAATTTATAAATACATAAAACTAAAACTTCTGCATTAACAAACTTAACATCTTTTTGATTTTCAAATTTAGAACCGATGGAGGTGGCTTTGTCTTTTTTCCCACGCTTTATTCAATAATGACGCGATTGGATTTAGCTGCTGAGTTAAATGTCGGCGTTTCAATTTGGGAACTCGGACAAGGGCTTACTTATTTTTTCGATATACTGTGATACATTATAACGAAGCTTCCACTTTTACGAAATAAGGTATATATCTTCCTAAAGTCTACGCAATATTTACAAAATATAATACTTTATACAGGCTAAAAAAAGACGCATAAGAAACTATTATTTTATCGTTTCGACACCTCGACCCTTAAGCATCATCATAGTCTGCGGTCCTTGAATAACGTGATACATCAGTGCCCAGCACATTTTTGACGGCAATATACTGGAAGTTAAAAAGTGTTCAATTATTACTTTAGAAGTATAATGAATAAGTATGGGTAACTGTAGATTTACTCACTATTTAAAAGGCATAAGGTATTTAACTGAATTAGGCAATACCACCCAAGTCTCATTTGTTGCAATTGCTGCTACCACTTCGTTCGCGACGTACTCTGGTTCCAGCATTGGCCTTAGTCTGCGAAAATAAGAATTTGTAATATAAATAGTATGTAAGTAGTACGTAAGATTTATTTTTATTCATTTCGTTATAAATATTGTTTGTTAATAGTGACATTAATGCATTGTCCATTTTTAATTACAAAATTTTATACAGTTTTATACAGTTATTTCAATAAATCACACTTAAAAATATCAAAGTAATTTACCTTGGCTTTACACCACTGAACATGCCTGTGTTTATAAAGTATGGACAGACCAACGTTGTATTAATCCCATCGTAACCGTGAGTCTGTAAGCAGAATGTAAATTTAATTTAAGAAAATTAATTTAAAGGCATCTTCAAAACTGATGGGATCTTACTTTTAATTCGGTGTAAAGACTTTCGTGGTATCCAACAGCTGCAAACTTTGTAGCAGAGTAGTCCGTACAGTTGTAAGTCCCAAGAAGCCCGGCGGCACTTGCGATAGTGACGATATGACCGTGGTTTTCTCTCATCATCTCTTTCAGGAATGACTTTGTTGTCTATTTTCACAACGAATTATACGTCAATTAAAAATATTTATTTAAAGTAATTATCTATTTAATTAACTCAACTTATGTATAAAATTGTATTTTTTTTTCATTGGAAACGTTAAAAATAAAAGTAGCACTCACCCAATAGTGTGAAATGATGTTTACTTTAAAAGTACGTTCAATTTCTTCATCTGGGATATCCAGCAGGGTCCGACCGTAAACGTAGCCTGCATTATTAACTAATATCGTGACCTAAAAATGAGAAAAGTACATTTATCATCAACGCTCAATAGTGTATAACTTTTAAAGATAAAAAATTCTTTGATGGCAACATCACCAAGGTAAAATCGAAAAAGTTATCTATAATAATCTGCTTAAAATTATCCTTGAAAAATTTAATTAACCCAGTCGATAAATGAAAAACCAAAATACAGTTCTCTGCTTCCGCGTTAATTTTCTTGCATATAAAAACATCAGAAATAAAATATCACATTTTCTAAATGAAATGTACAAGCAAAGCAAAACTCACGTTGCCGACTTCGAGTTTCACAGCCTTGGCGGTCTTGTAGACCTCCTCGCGGTCGGTGATGTCGCAGTGATAGGCCCAGCTCTTGCCTCCCGCCTCCTGGATGAGCTTGGCCGTCTCCTCGACACCTGCGTAGTCGAAATAAATTATACGTTAGGAGAAAGTTTAGCGTGGCCTCTGGTTATAACTGCCTTCTCGCTCTCTCGCGGCTAAGATAAATCTCTTAAAGTTCGTTGCTACTATATCTAGATATGCTATGAGTATACGTTTTAACGATGATTCTTTGTACTATAGATCTAACTTTGTAATTTTAAGTGCGAAACAGCTGAGAACTTTCTTCGATCCGTCATTACTTTTACTCAAAGATAATAAACTGCTTTTTATTTTTACAAGAATCTATGCTATTATTAATAGCAATTTATATAATAAAAGTATAACTACATGCACAATAAGAAATATTGATAATCTGCTAATTCATATCATGCTCAATGCATAAATTTAGTAAATATAAATTTAGTTCTTTATTTTTCTTAAATGAGATTAAATATACTTATATGCAAAATACGCAATATAAATAAATTATCCTACTTTTAACCCTACGAGTACATAATACACTATACTGAAAAATATTTATGCTTTTGTAAGTTGGTTTGAGTTTACCTACAGAATACAAATTGTTTAACTATACGTCATTTTTCCTAAATAAAATGTACAAAGCAAAAACCCAATCCTTACAGATGCAAACTTACCGCTGCAAAAACAAATGTTCTTCGCGCGGCATTAAAATAATTGCGGCAGGACGAGAAAGCGTTCCCAGTGATAACCACCCGGAAAGTGCACTTTCGCCTTGTCGCGAAATATAGATATACATATATACAAAGACGACCGTCGCGAAAAAGGGCGAAGTCGGTTTCTTTCGCGCAAAACAATGAACGCTTTCGCGAAAGCTAAGATCTGCCGGACACACGAAAGAGCCGATATGACGGGAGGTTTGCGGCGCGGCTTTTGCATGTGCCGAAAGCTACGCGATAGTTTTACGAGAATTATGGGAATATCGCGGTTGACTGAACTTGCATAATTTTCTCTCATGGCGGACTGATGAAACATCGTGTAGCTGGCTAATTATGTTGATGAGGGATAATTTTGAGAAAATGTATAAGGAGGTTACTTGCAGAGTTTGGAATGTTGCAGATTGTCCTTGGTATAATGCATACGAGGCGACTAAGTTTAAATCGTGAGATGTGTTGGGGAAATTAGGGTCTCGTGACATTACTTTCTTAAAAAATATCTGTTGTTTTACAATTTATAATAAAAGCTTAAGGTAAAGGTTTGCACTTGAACTGTTATATTTTAAACAAACTAATTTCAAAAGTCGATAATTTTAGATTAAAAAATCGATGTAAAAATAGTCATACAAAACCTAATTTTTTGCTGTCATATTTTAACGATACACGCACATTTCTAACACTATAATTAAGATAAGATACCAGGTACAATATAAGTGTCATTTTCTTGTCAATTTCATCGTATAATTATTTTTTTCACTAGTAAAATATGATGAGTCTTTAATGGAACCATTAAAAGGAATATGAATTTTAAAAGAAATGTTGAGCAAAGCCTATATATCCGAAAGCTATTAGAATTTTATTTTCCTTCATTTGAAATGAAAGTCTCAAATCAAAGAAACTCCTTACATGTAAAAGCAACGCAAACTGCATGAAATAAGTATCCCACGAGTGATTTCACGAAAAACTTTCGAAAATAATGAGATGTTGACATCTGGTAGAACCATTCACCGATTAACTGGATCATGGTCTTTTCCAATGATTAAAACAATCATTAAAAGATTGGGCGAAACAGCTTTATACGTGTTTTGACGCTCTGAGCACTCGTTTATCTTTGCGCTTTGAATGTTAAAGCCAACACATGTATGTGAAATTGTTAAAATACGTTAAAATTTGTCAATAATATATATTAATTATATTTGCACTTTTTTATAAAGATCTAACAAAGAAAATTCCAAACATTCTGAAATACGGTTTCGGTTGAAATTGAAAAATGTTTAATTTTAGATTCAAAATATGAAAGCAATCCTAGAGTGCAAATAAGCCAGTAAGCTATTCAACTTTTTCCCTATTAAACACAGTAATACACGATACAATTTTCTTCAATTTCAAATTAACTCAATTGTAATCCTCAATCCTACAACTCGTCCAAACAAAATCATACAAACTCAAAGCCCAAAACAATCCTCCAATAGCAAAGCTCTCCCGTACCTGACTTGTTGATGTCCCAGACGACGACGCTGCAGCCGCGTTTCGCCAGCTTCAGAGCGACCAGCCTGCCGATCCCGCCGGCTGCCCCCGTCACCAGGGCTATCTCCTCGCGCAGATTTTTGCTGCGATAGCGACGCGGTATGAAGCTCAGCACGATCGCCTCCAGCATGTACACCAGACCCATAACCGAGAACAGCGCCAGGTCGTACAATACGGCAAATACTTCGCGCACGTCCATTGTCCACCTGGCTATATGTATGACTTTTTGACGCTATCTGTAATGTAAAAGTAGATTGCTTGATTACTGATTGCTCGTAATTGATGCTGTAATAAGCAGGCGCGTGCCGATGCATGCGTGTGTGCGGACGGTTTTTTTATTGTACGTGGGAAAGTAGGTATTCGGGACGAGTGCAGTGGCCGTAATGGAGTGGAAGTGGTTTTTCAAAAACTCAGAGAAAGGATATGTTGGGATTCTATTGAATTGCGAAGTTTGCATGTAGAAAATTAAAATTTTTGTAAAAACTTTTTTTCACTTGTAAGGAATGAATTTCTAAGGTTTTTCTGAGATTATTTTTTGTCGTTAACACTGTATTAGAGGCTTGCAGTTGCCAACCACAGAACCAATTACAGAAGTCCATTTTTTTTTATCCAACTCGGTTGTTGACTCTAGAAACATGAAAAAAAAAATAGATTCTTGGAATTGTTGGTAACTACAAGACTTTATTGACATGTTTTTAAATAATATTTAAATATAAAAATTTTATGAGTATATCTATATCAAAATAAAAATAAAAATTAACAATTTAATAAAAAAGATTTTAATGGTAAGTCTTACTTTATTCTTAACGGACTTAAATAAAAATGAGTTTTTTCTAAGTCTTGAGTTCAAGCGTAGAAATTTTTCATCCAAAAAAGATGTGGGTACTAGTTTAGAGATTGAAAACCGGAATAATGATTCAGAGGGCATTAATTAGATTCTGAAAAGTGATGTAATATTTGACGATTAAATACGCGTTGGTTTATTCACCTTTCAGGTTTATATAAAGGAAGTGCTATAATGACCTTCTCTAATTTTTAAAATGTTTTTCTTCAAGTTTCGTTAGTCATAACGTGTTTTATTAGTTTCTATGGTGCCTAAAACTGCTTCGGTAAAGAAATATATCACCTTGATACAATATTCAACATCGAAAAAATTTCCGGTTTGAAAATTAATTTCCAATCGCGAGATAAAAATTATCTTCAAATTCAACGCTCACGCCATTGATATTTTTTCTAACTTTTAACCAAATGTTTAACTTTATAAATTAATTTTTTTCATGTAATCTACTGAATATTTAAAATTATTCTAATCGAGATTAAAAGGTTACTACCCATAAAAGAGCAAGACTAAAACTCATTTTAGAAAAACGTAACTATAAATAAATTTTTAAACTACATCTTTATCGAATACTTTTACAAAAAACATTCTCGTTAAAATGCCGTTATAGAATAAATCAAAATGAGGCAAAATTATAAAAACTAGATAAAACAAAAGATCCAAGCAATATTTTTTTTTCCTTAAAATGTACTTAACTTGGCGTCGCAAAGATGAAGTGCGCTCACGCACTTTCAGCTCGTCGGGATTTATCAGAGCTTGCAGCGCTGCATGCTAATTAGCCAGTGCAAGGAGGCGTAGTTGCAATGAACTTTATAATCAAACAAGGCTCATACGACTGCGCATTCGGAATAACAATAAAGCCTTTTCCCGTGTATAGGAGTATCTTGCAGTGTTGGAAATTTTTTTTCGCCGAATTTGAAAATTTTCTCGCTATTTTAGTCACCCGTGGGAAATCTCGGGGTTTCTCGCTTTCTATGAATTTCGAGAACGTGGAAGCAAGAAAGAGTACTGATAGGCATGTTTTTAGAGCGAGAGGTCAAATATATACATTATGCGCTTATGAGATATGGCTATAGAGTTTCTTAAAGGAGGTCCTTGACTTCAATTTAGTGTTTAAAGTGCTTGTCAAATAAAGTTGGACAATGTGTGCCAACTTTTCTCTAATTCTTTGTTGGACAAGTCGAGATTTATTATTCGAGTTTACGAAACGCCGATTCTTTTTATTTTTAATGTTATTCGTGTATGTTAATGGGTATGAGTGATTTTCATTGTTTTGTGTTTCGTTTAGTAATTTTACAGTACCATTTTATGCAAATTATTAATATTAAATTTAAAAGAGAAATTAAGCATTCTTTGGTAAAGAATATGAACTTTCTGTAAAAGCTGAGTAATAACTTTCTTTTTAACTTCATCTCTCAGATACAATCACTTTAAAGAAGCATTTGCATGTGTCTAAAATTTAGTCCTCATGATTTTTGATATTTTAAAAAGTTTAATACTTACTAATTATTATAAAGTTCTATAATTATAAGTTTATTAAACAATATACATTTTATACACGAATTGTTATAATATTTTTGCTCGTCGATGTCCAATTTTAGATTCAATAGTTTTAGTAATAATTATCAAAGATTTTATTATTAGAAATATTATATAATAATAACATTAAAAATTGTTAACAACTTGGCGGGTAGTGAAAAATTTTCTCGACGTATGCTACATAAAAAAATTAATTAGTACTTACCAATTATCTAAAAGTATATAATAATGTTTTTAATGTTGATTTGTCTTTAAAACTACTGGATAAGTGTTTTCTCAAGTGCCTTACTAATTAGTACCTTCTAATTAGAAAATAAAGTTGAAATAACTTTTTTATTACAAAAACAAAACGCGGAAAAAATCTAGTACCATGCCAACAATCACTAAACGTTAATGCCTATTGAAAAAAATAAAAACATAAATGCTTTAATAAAAGTACAAGTTGTTTGGAAAAACTGATAGTAGTTTTATTTCCTTAACATGCACTTTTGAAAAAGTCAATCTTAACCGTCAACTACTTCGCAATTCACAACCCCAATCTCAAGCAGTTCACCCAGCCAAAAACTAAGAAACCTCACACTGCACTTACCGTATCTTCAAGCTATCCCGTTCACCGGAGCTGCACCAATAATTCAAAGCGCACCACACAGCACACATAGACACACTCACTCTCTACGAAATCCACAGCGTTTAAGGTAACGCGCACTACCAAGCACCGTAACACGTGTGCGGCCGCGTCTCGCCTGCCTCTACCTTTTTAACGAGTATTCAAACGGTGCTCCGCGAGTGGTGGCAAGCGCGCTCTCGCAACGTTAATGTATATCTACGGTATACAGTTAGTTTCGTCGTCCGATCCCCGCGAAATGTAAACAATGGCAGCGCACCGATCAGCACGAAAAACGCGAGTTGTGTCTATCTGCGCTATTGACAAGTGCGCGCGCTCGCGCGCCAAGTGCTGCAGGAAGCGAGGAGAGCAGCGCGCTTATCCAGATACGGGCGAGCTCTGCGCGCCAGGAGGGTATATCCAGGTGAAGTGAAAGCGCATACACAGAGCGCGCGGACGAGTTGGAAAGTAGTAGAGGAGATCGAGTGGGGAGATCGGCTCTCGGGAGATTATTAGATTTTGACTTTTCGATGCTGATGGGTTTTTTTATTTCCAGGTGTACACGTGTGGATTTCCGGGCTTCGTGAGCTGCGGGCTTTCACGCGTGTGGGTTTGACCCGAGTGATTCAAATTGGATTGTTTTGGGAGAGGTGGCGGATGGATATGTATAGGAAGAGTGTTGGATTTTTTTGGATGATTGGGAATGGAGTAGGCTTTTTTTATTATTCGTGATGATAGGTTGCAAATCAGATTATTGATAGAGACTCACAATTGTATCACCAAACAAGTAGCTCGGCGCGTAATGTGACCTGCTTTCGATTCTAGAAAAAGTTGGTAATTCTTTTTTACTAGAGCGAGTACGGTTATGCAATTACAGTCTCATAATCTTGCCCGCGCCGCGTTTCATACAAAGTTTTCAAAATGTCGAAGGAAAATTCTGCAATTCAAAGTACGCGTAGAGTATTTAGTGTTTCAGATGCAGAAGATTGAAGGACCCGTTGATTAGCATTTTCGAGAGAGCCAAAAATCAATAGATTAGTAAGGCGTTTTTATCCAAATCTTACAAGTAGGTGCTAATCAAGACTGGCGCAACGGGCACTCGTTGTTTTTGCGATTTGCATTAACTTAGACATGTACACTGCGTATTAATGAACAGCTGTGTAAGCAGGCCTCGTTTTGCAAATTCATTCTCGAGGGTTCAAAAACACAAAAGCTACTATTTTTCGGCGTACCAAAACATTATGCAAATTTAAATCCTACAGTTTTAAAAAAAAGAGCTCGATCCTGGCTTTCACTTTTTCAAGCGAGATCGAGCGCCACTTTAAAATAATTTTTGTCAATATGAATATGAAATAACTGAGCGATGCAGCAATTTCATTTGAATTTTGATTTGCGTGTGTTTGTACATTTGGAATTAATAATGTGTTGTTCATTCACTCCCTTATTCTCTCTTATTTTAATAAAAACCCTACTTTTTTCAATGCTTAATTTACAATTTTGTTTAATATTATGATATATCCATAATGACGGTAAGTGATCTCTTTGTTCAGATTTTCACATTATTAAAATGAACTTCCTTAGAAAAGTTATTTATTCTATTTGCACACAATATATGCACATATTATAATAATATGTACAAAAATACAGTTCCAAGAATGTAACAAATAATTATTCGACTTATAAGGTAGATATCCTTTTTACCACGAGTCTTTCATTATTATACGCTAATTACAAATGCAATCTTTTTTCATTGAGAATTTTAATCATGAAGTTTTAATAACTTATTATTATAACACCTTTTTCCTTTGCGTGAATCCTTTACGATGTGTGAATCAACTTCAATCAACCTGCTACCGTAAAACTACACAGTCGAATACACCTTACGGTTCGAATACACCTTACTCATAAGATGAATACATATAGCATTGTGCCAATATTCGATGTCACATTTACGCGATCCTATCCGTACGCATAAGCAAACTCAGCAACAACAATAAAGTGCTATGACGAAATGCAGCTGAAAGAGCTAGTTGTGCGATCGTGAGATCTTTAGACGCGATTCAAGCCGTTTCTCTTTAAATTTACGATAGGAACGCGCAACGAAAAGGTTCGATGCCGAGGTTTATTGGCATTCGCAAAAGGTGAATGCTCACTTGTTTGAGGTGAATCCTTTCAATAGGGGAACAAAGGAAGTAATACAATTGTTCTTATTTATAAACAGGAGGTGAAAGAATATAGGGATAATATAGTAATATATAATAAAAAAAGAAAAATAGATTCTCAACAATTACACCAAATTACATTTTCATGTCTATTTAACAGAGCTTCGAATTTATTTTTGTAACATTTGTATGGTTTTCCGATTTTTTAATACTTGAAATGTATTTAAATTTATTTAATTTTGTATTAACTTTATTTAATTTTTTTATTTAAAATATATATGTGTGTAATGCATTAAAAATATTGTTATTACTGATAATTAAATATGAGATGAAATAGATTTCATATATTATTTCATTATCATTAGATTAGAACAGTGGTTACCATGTACAAAAAATATAGAGTGCACCAAGAAAGAATGGGCTTTTTTGACTTCGTGTGGTTTCAATCTCACCTTCGGCTTGTGCTAGCTCGCCTTCGATTCTTGATGAAAATTCCTCACGCAGTCTAAAAAAACTCCATATTTCGACCTTGTTACACAATTAGAATAGTGTTATAAATGACTAATATGCTTTTACACAATAACATTTTTAATAAAAATAATCTAATTAATAGGTACGCTATGACCAAATATAACAAAATTCATTTTCCACAATTGAAAACTTGGATTTTATGGTACTCTCACCGCAAATATTCACCGGTTACGAAAATACTTGGGTGTGCAATGCAACATCGCATGTGTGTGGTTTTACCTTTGTTTGCGAAATACTATAATGGCTTATGCTTATCAAATAATCTTGACATTATTTTTGTCGAAGTAAGACATAATGTCTTTTTTATTACTGGTATCGATTATAAGAATTACAATAATGAAACCTTATATACAGCTCAAAATGTTTAGAGTTCATAATTCTGTATAGAATATTGTAAATTTATATCTTAGTGAACAACACTTGAAAATAACTACCGTCATCATAACGAGAAGTTATAGGCATGCATAGTAGGCTAGAAATGTTTAATGACTCTGTGGTATGTGTTGAGCAATGCAAAACTATTCTTAAAGTTCGTTTCAGCTATAAAAAACCTTTTTCTTTATTTCTTTGAAAAGTAAATATTTAGAAAATAGATTGGGTCATTAGTCGATAATGTTTAAGCAATTTAAAACAGAATTTACTTTTCAATTAAACTTTAGAAGTTAAAAAAGTCAGCTTTTTCTAAAAATAGAATTGAATTACTCCAGGTTATTTACAATGAAACCTGCAATTTTGCTACAACTAAAACCCATAAAATGTTACGAGTCGTCAGACATTGTTCCTTTTTTTCTAAGACGCAAAAGAGAAGAGAACGCGCACAGACACCTCGATCATCGCTTTTGTCCAGACAGAACTAACGTTAATCAATATTAATGCGATCGCAGTTCTGCGAATTAATTGAGAGAGTGATTTAATAACGCGATCCTGACTGTAGATCGCCGTGCATAACATAAATATAATTTAAAGACCGTCCTCGAAGTCGCGTGGCTAGTACTCACCGAAAAGTAACGGGCTGTTGTTATGGTACCTTACGTATGGACTTTCAAATGCGCCCATTGCAGCAATTTCGAGCTGCACCCGTATTCGCCGAGGTTATTGCGTAATGAATTCATTTTGACGATGGTTTTCCGGTAAGATATTCGCTTTTTACGCATAAGGTACATTTTATGCGGAAAGTTTTTCATTGCACGCACTTTGATTTGAATCAGTTAAAAGCTGAACGACTTTGAAAAATTATTTGTAAAATTCGCATTTATGTTCTAAACAGCATTAATGTCAATCGTGCAAGTAAAATGTTTTTTTCTACCTATTTCGTCGTTGTGTTTATTTTTAATCATTTTAATAAACTCAAAATGTTTCCTTTCTTTTTTATTAGTCAGATGTTATTTAATATCAACGCATATAAACAAATTATTGTTTATGTGTATAAAAAGATAATGTAATTTTAATGATGCACCTGATACTTCTAAAACAAGATTTTTAATTTTTATTCGATAAGACAATTAAGCTTTGTAGAATAAAAATTGTAACAAAATCTACCGGAATATTTTTGAAAAATTGCAATTCAGAATTTTAGTTAAGTCATTTTTACATACAATAAAAAACTATGATTTATCGCGATATATAACTCATACATTGTTTATATCTTTCATAAATAACGATTCGTCATTTAAGTTACGTCAAAAATTCGGCATCGCAATCGCTTTATTTATGTTCGTCGCACTTAGAGTAGGTTTTTGAGTAAAACGTATAAAACAAGTTTTTTATTTTGCATGTTTTTCTTAAAAAGAGTATATTTCAAAAATTTAAAAAAAAAAAAAATTTAAAGAAATTTTTTGATGTTATAGACCATAATTATATTTTATATTATATACCATAATTGCACCGGTTAAGTTAAAAAAAAAAAAAAAAAAACAGACTTGAATGTAAATTCGTGACTAAAACGGATTATGTAATATTATTGATAATACAGAATAGATATAAAAACAATCCGCTTTTATTGAAATCGAATTTTGATTTTTTTATTAAAAAACTGAAAGCTGATTAATTATTTGCTTCTCCTATAAAAATCTAACATAAAAATACAAAAAACTTTACCAAAAAATCTCAATAAAATAGCCTCTCCCAAAAGGTTTCTCCAAAGAGTTATTACTTTTATTCTTAAGATACCCCATGAAAGTATAAAAAATTGACGGGCTAGCGCGCACTTGAACCTCGAGAAGTGCATACGTAGGTAGACAGTGGCTTGATCTTCAGCCGATCTCCGGGTGAAAGGACCAGAGGAAATCAGGTCGCGTGCAAGAAGAGACGAGCGCCAGCGCGTCCGCGCACAGCGCATTCCGCGTGTCTCTTTTTCTGGCTCCTGGAAGAGGAAGAACTCCGTGCGCGTTAAACGCGATAGTCACGCTCTTTTTTGTACATAATATGTTGCTTTTGAAGATATGCTAAATAGGATAATTGAGCTGCGTTCAGGCAGTTGCTGCAGTGATGTGTTTAGTAAACAATTATGAAAAATGGTTTTTTTTTTAAATTCACGTTTCGGAAATATAACATATTAACTTTTCTGATGAATATCCTAGTAGTAGCAAATTTAAAAATAATTAAATTAATGAGTACTTATGTACGGATGTATGTAGAATTATTGTTTTATATGTTTTTATATACAAATTTTACTTGCTTAATTTTTATAAAAATAATTAAATAATTAATTTATTTTAATGTATTTAAAAATACAAATATTGACTGCAACAAAAAAATTTATAAATTTTTTTTATATATTAAATAGATTTTATTTGGTTAATTAATCAGTTTGAAAATTTTTTTCTAATATTCGATCAATAGCTGCAGAGGTGAAAATGCAAATAATAATTTGGTTTTTTAGTATGATATCGTAATAAGTCTTAGCGTTGTAGCATATCGAAATCTAAATAAGATCGATGGATATTAAAAAAGTCAAGTCGATTGATAAGTAAGCCTTTCCTACAGCCGGTCAGTTGCCGACTGACTTTCCATATCCAGTCATCATATACCGATCTTTTATTTCTGATCCGACTACTGCGTACAGTGCTTCCATCTCACAATGCTTTTGAATATATATGTTTGAGATCGGTAGAATTTCTATTTATCGACAGACGAACGGTATCAATAACTAAAATTCTTAGTATAACGATCATTATAAATATCGATATTTATAATTATTTTTGTGTAATAAATTGTATAAAGAAGTAAAAATATATCATCTATTATTTACTTTTAATGCTTTCTCTTGTTGAAAAATATTTTTTATAAATTAATAATTTTACATTTAACTTTAATCTCGTAGAATATATATTAAAACTAAATTAATAATGCTTAACTGTCTTCAAAAAAGTTCATATTTGATCCCGTTGAAACTGTAAATTTAAAAATGTAACCGTAAATTGTATTCTAGAAATATATTTGAATTTATTTAGTAGGATGGACATGTAAGTATTTTATTATTTTATTTATTAATATTTAAAGAAAAAAACTATGATGCGATTTTAATCTAAAATAAAAATTTAAGAATTAATATTAACGAAGTAGAAAAACCGCTGCCAATTCATCGTGTGCCAATTCAAATATGTTGTTTAATCACATTTTTTAAATTATTGATATCTTTATTAAAATTTGAAAATTTTGTAGTGCTAAAAATGTTGAAAGCTGAAATTATAGATATATTAACATACAGACATTTTCTAAAATCACATGATTCGAACTTCTAACACTTCTAAATATGTTTCTAAAGCAATTTGACGAAACTAAATTTTACCATTTCATGTCAATTTTCTACCAGGGTAACCATTTTTATTAATATTACTGATTGTATTTGATTTTATTTGTTGAATTCTTTTTTCGATAAATATGATCTTTAATAAACCATTATAGTATGTAAATAAGTCTAACTGATAATGTATTAAAACTATTGAAGGTACAAAAAAATCTTTTATTTATAAATAAAAAACCATTCACTAATTTATCTAATAATTTGCATTTACTTATACTACTTATAATATTTGTTAGTAAAATATAAAATTGTGTTTCTTGAATGTGATATACATTATATTTTTATTGATGTGTCTGCTTTTTTAAATAAAATTAAAAAATATTGTACACAAAATCTTGCCCGGTCTTCCTCTAGTTATGTTTCCGAATGTGTAAAAGTTTTTCAAAGGTCAGCTAAATATAATGACGCAAACATGTAATATCATTCTTAAAAAAAAAGTGAAAATCATTACAAACTGTTTCAGATAAAATCAAAACACCTAAAAAGGTCTGAATCAATTATAGAAAAGCACGTGTCGTGAAAAGACGCACGTCTATGCCTATACGAAAATGAAGGTGTTGTAACTTAGAGACATCTTTAACGTTGTTATGACCAGATAAATTACGAGCGAGACCAAACCTGTTTTCAGTGAATGAACATTGCCCTTTTCATACTTTTTATTCTGGAACACTAATTTTTCTTAACCATTAGTCGCTGCTTAATAGACATTTTTTTTAAATAGCGTTCGTCACTCCCAACGTCATAATATTGGTTTTTTTCTTTAGATCGAACATTAGTTTTCTAGCTATCATACTCAAATGTGGATGTATACATTTGACATTAAACCGTAATTATATATTAAATACTTTAACAAAATTTATTATAGTTTAATAAAAAAAGATTATATCATTTACGTTTTAAAATAAGTACATTTTTTTTAAATAAACTTATTTACTTAAAAAAATAAAAACATATTCTATTCTATCATATATATACATATACATATTCTATCCTTAAAAAAGATACTAAATTTTTGTTATCTGTAAAGGTTATAAGTAAGATTAACTTTGTATTAATTTATTTGTGTTTAATCTAGTAAGTAGTAGTAATGATCTAATATTACTATCTAAACGTTGCAGTAATTGACAAAAAAATTAGCTTCACCGAATATAAAAAATTTGGATTTTATATATTTTATATTATATGATGTTCCTATTAAACAACTATTATTATTTTTAAGAATCAAAATGTGAAGTATTTTAATCTAAATTTATTAAAATACATTGGAAAAATACTGAAAAATATCTTATCAAACTGAATTCTACAACTAAACGAGATTTTAAGAATATTTTTACAAATGATGTAGAAAACGCGCCTAGAATAAGGTAGGTAAACAATATTAGCAACATCCATAAATAAATAACTTTTAATTGGGTTTTCAAAGTACCATTAGATCACCAGTTTATATTTTAAGATATCTATCGTAATAATGTTTTTTTCCAGATACGTACGAATGTTCACATTTACGTGAAAAAGCAAAGAGTACAGATTTGGCCGCGAGTAGTTCGAGCCGCCTCAGGTCAGCCGTTATGCAAGTAGTACCAGCCGCTGTGCATAAATCGCTATGTTACGATCTGTTCAGTCTTTGCGATAATCGAAATCTGATGGCCAGAACCTTTATTTTCTTTTTGATAATACTTTTTTATTAAATGTGTCATAAAATAATGCTCTCCACTCAATTACCACATCACATTTTATTGCTTTTCCAAAATGACTCTCCTCTGCTTAGCTTGTTTGAACACTAGGTCGGAGTATCATTTCATTCCTATATTCAGGGTCATAGGCCTGCAGCTGCTCACACGATTTCATATACCGCAAAATTGAGAAAGAATCGACGAATTATTCGGCGTCAAGGACGCCTGGCCATCAAGATCGGAGCGCGTCCAAGATAATGGCCCTTCACTCTCAGGCCTGGCACTGCGTCTGGGTAGTAATTCTATCATTTCCAATTGCTCCTATATACAAATGCGTATATGTAAGGAATCGTGCCCGTTTGTGCAAGCTTGAAATTTTTCCCAAGAAAGCGCAGACTTTGACACGAGCGCTAATTCTAGTACTTTTCCAGGACCTGCAAACCGAGCGTGTTGATTTGAATAATAGACCCTTGAAGATATAAATCTCGATATAAATCTAGCGAAAAACGACTTTGTCAACTTGATTTTTTAACCAGAGTGTCTTAACTTTTAAGAAATGAAGACGTTGCGTGTTCAGTCAACTAAAAAAATTCCATCACAAACTGTCTGAATGCGATATTTCCAGAATTTTGCACATAAAATATCAATTGTGAACGCTGTCTCGATCATTTCCCGATTAACTTGCGAATGGATCATTCGCAATTTTCAGTAATAAACAAATTAATATTTCTAAAATAAACAATTTCGTTTGAAATCATAATAGTATCATAACTTTACCAGCTCTCCTCTTGGAGCCGCTAATAAAAATTCCATCCTACTAATGTAAATTCCATCAAATCATCTCACACGCCGCATATCCGCATGCGCAATTCCACCCAACGAGTTTTCAAACATTATTTTCAAGATCGTTCCCTTAAGTGTACACAGTGCCAGAACGTGCATATACACACGCGCCTATATTTTGCGCGATTAACCTGCGCACTGAATAAAAATTGTCTGAGAAACCGGTTGCTCGAACTCAAGCAGGCTTTTTTCCCAAGGGACACGAGAGTGCAACGGCTTCTTGCCGGGCAGTCGTGAAGGACTCATGAGAAGTGCGGCGTTATTATTAACGAATGCGGCGATTCTTTTTATTATGTAGATTTTTATTTTATTGTGTTCATTTTTTACGGATATCCTTTAGTGGCGAGGACACTGTATATACGATGCCGAGGCTCGTTTCTTTGTTGTGACTTGTGAATGCGAATTGCTGATTTATTTGTGAAACGCTGTCATTTATTCAAGGATTAATTTCAAGTGTGTTATTGCTTTTTAATGAGAAGTTAATAATTATTATCGAGATATATAAAGATAATTTATTCTTAATTTTTAATTATTGGTGCTTATTAGTATAGTTAAAGTTTTGCTTGTATGATTTCTGCCAAATATTAGATTATTAAATATGGCAAAAATCATTTCGTCCGGGAAAAAATGGTCAAATTTCTACGAGGATATCAACGATTTGAAGATCTTTGAGTTAATTATCGGTAAAATGTTATTGAATTTAAAATAATATTGAGTTTAAATAATAACAGCTAATTTAAATTAAATATTAACTACTCTTCTACAGAAGAAGGGAATATTAATTAATTATTTGTGTTTATTGTCATAGTACTGATTGTAAGAATTATTTGATTGCAATATTTTTAATTCATTAACGAGCGTAAAACATCTAAGAAACGTAATTTGTACGTTTCTACAATTAATATTTTTTAGTAATTAATTTTATAGTATAAATACTAAGAAAAATGAATCCAATGCTACAATAACCTTATAGTAACCATATATTTAAAAAAAAAATTTTAAGATACAAAAAAGTTTTAATTATATTGATTCATACCTACTGTCATTTACACCACTCAGCAAAAGTAGAAAACTATTTGCACTGCATGAACATTAAAGACTATATCATAATTACATTAAAGTTAAAGACTATTATAAGTTCAAAAATTAAAAAAAAATTAACTAATAACAATCGGTTTCTACAAAAAAAAACATAAATTAACAAATAGCTGTGTTAATAAAAAATTTAAATGTTAAAAAACCACCGAAAAAAAGGAACAGATCATATTTATCATAAAACTTTATGGCTTTAAGTATAAAAAGATCACTTCTCGTTAATCAACCATTAGCGGGTAAAAAATATTAACGAAGCGACAGTTTTGGCCGCACCATAGCTACATCAAAAATTGTCGTCTGGAACATTCCGGTCCGAGGTCAAATATGCGACCAATTATTTACGTCACCGGTTGCAGACACACGCGCTCAAAAACAGATGCGAATCCCCCATAGGTGATAATACCGAGCGAAAATCCGGTTAAGGCCGTCGGGATAAACTCGTAACGTGTATAGTCAAATATGTGTACGAATATTGTAGCCTCTAGAGAAGAGATATTTTTGGCAGATTTGCGATAAGCTAGTAATGGCTGTTTTGCAAAATACAATTTATGATCTTAGTTTTTACGAAGGATCGTTAACGTGTATTGAAATTCGTGACTTCTTGATAATTCTTACTTTTTTATATTATTGGCAAGTAAGAAATATTTAAGTGCTGCATGGAAAAGCATAATAACTACTGTGGATTCTAATATGAAAGGATGAAAAGCAATGTATCGATTTTTCGTTATAGTTTTTATCGGGAATCGTAAATTATAATGCACATGATAAATGATAATAGATTCTCGTAATAATGATTAGCACAAATAAACGTGAGAAAATCATTAATGAATAATTATTTAATTAGCTTTCAATTTTTTTAATCTTTGAAAAATTCTTCATGTTACTATAGATATACCTTATTCAACAAGGGGAGACAATTTTGAGCGAGGGTGTGGTATTCAGCACGAGTTTGAAGTAAAAGGTACCACGGGTGCCTGAACCAAAACAAGTACTGAAGGCACACAAAAATTTATAGTAGCTTTTCTTCTCATGTTACATACCGACACTTTCAACGTGGGTTTGATAGAGTCTCTTTTAACGCATAAAAATAAATTAGAAAGATTGTGCATTTCAGTCGTGAACTATTTGGATATAGTAGACGAAAAGAAGCGGGGAAATATTCCTTTTCCCTCTAACAGGAAAAAAAAGTTTTTCTTCCCACTTTTACTAAAAGCGGGGAAAAAGTTTTTTTATCTGATTTTGCAATCATGTTTAAAATACGCAACTTTCTCCTCTACTTTTGGACGTGACAAAAGACCCATTTCATTCACTATTTGGAAAAAATCATTTTCATGGTACGAAAATGTAATCTGCTGTTTGAGATTCGATCTTTTTAATTCCTACCACTATACCAATATATTTCAATCGCACATAATATTTAATAATTATTGATAAATCTAATGTTAATAACAAGTAGATAGTAGTCTTTCAGATTATTTTGAAGAAACATTAACGAAGCAATAAATTGATGCCTGTTTAGAAATCATTATTTGACGCATTTTTGTTACGTCAAAATACTGCCGGCATTATTGCATCACTTTCACGTAATAATAAAGGTCTAATAGTTCTATACTTATATAGTTAAGATTTATAAGTTTTTTGTATCTACTTAAAAATATTGCAATAAAAACAGGATTAGAATTTCTCATATGAATAAGAACTCTAGCGTTTAATCTAATTTCGCTAAATTTGCTTTTATCATGTTGGATGCATTATGGTATAAATACTTTTGGTATCGTTCGTTTCTCAAATAGACCATAAACTCCAACATAAAATCCAGTCCTAGTAAGACTAGCAAAAGCTTCCTGTAACCAGGTAACGTAAAAATAACCTAAGTTCCAATCAAAAAAGCTCTCCGAAACACAAAATATTAGAAAAGCCATTCTTTGCTAATCTCGTCACCCTTTCCAAAGTTCATAGCATCCAGTGGCGCCGCGACTGATAAGTATCATATCGCATATGATTTTCGATAAAATGATCCATCTCCCATATCCACAAGGCCCACATGTTTGTGCGTGTCCGGTCCCCGGTAGCAGCAGCGGAGCAGCCCACATTCCTGCGGCCCCCCGCTGCTGCAGCCGGCTCGAGGATCGCCGCGCGCCTCTCGCCCATTGAGCGCGAGTCCGTAGCGATTCAGTCCACCGCAAGCCTCAGCGCCAGCAGGACTGGCCCCCCGTGCCCGATACTAAATATCCTCTCTTTCTCTCCCTGCTTTCGCTTCTTTCGCTCCTCGTTTTTGTCATCGCGTTCTCCTGTCTCCCCTTTCTTTTTTTTTTTTTTTTTTTTTTCCTTTCCTTTTGTCGGCTAGAAGAGGATCGGATCTTGTGCAAGGATTCGCGAAAGCAGGTTTAACGAAGAGCTGCAACAGGTTGGTATAGTGATGTTTTATATGTATGTTTCGAGAGTTGAGAACGACGCTTTTGGTATATTCATTTATTTTTTTAATGTAGCTGGATTTATGCCATTATTAAGTTTAATTTGATTTGCATACCTATTTGCTACAGCCGGTTCCGATGATATTTAAGTTGAAATTTAAAATATTATTAGAGCATCTATTTACTCTTTGAAATTTCATTTTGTTTCGTACTATTTGATTTTATTATTGAGAAACAAAAATTTTTATTGATTTGCGTGAATTTTCGTGCAGTTGATGTAGTTCCTATGTACCTAAAAGATTTTGTTTTGTCATGTCACTTTTTACTACAGATGTCAATTCGTTTCATGTGCGATTTCATTTTCAAATGATATAACGTATGTTAATTTTGATTTGGCCAGGCAAAATTCTAGATATACTTTGCTTTTTTAAAGTGAAAGCATATGATGATCGAGCAAAATTTATTTGAACTTGAATGTTTAGTCCTATCAGATCATATACAAGTGTCTGGTTTTATAGACTATAGAGTAATTTTTACACAATTAAGAAACATTTGACTTTGTAACACTTTTATGAAAATTCAATGAAAATTATAAACATTTAATTTAATATGTAAAAAAAAGGTTGTTTATAAATTCTGAATCCTATCACATTTTTAATGTATTTGACGTGTACGAAATTTCTTAACTGTTAAATTTGTATATTTTATAATTGCCATTTTCTTCTATCTAAGATTTTTTTTAATTACCACATCAAACATCACATATGAACCATTTATTTTTTGCTTGTCATTTCACGGTCTGCTTCGTGACGTCACAGTTGAGACATAAACTCAATCCTTTGTAATGCACATATGTACACAACACACATCGACATACATAAGAGGTGGCAAACGTGTAATTGCGGTTTGGCACCGATTATTACAGCCAGTGAAATATTAAAATTTTTGTCAACTGTCTTTGATTTAAAATTTCATATATAATTAGATTTATTTTAAATTGTTATATATTAAAATAATGGGAATGTTTGAAATATTTATATTTTAGATTGATATTAATTTTAATACTATTGCAAATTGAATTACATATTTAATACGTTTCTTGATTCTAGTTTTATCTTGAACACTAAAGTAATTATGAGTAATTTGCTGCGATTAAAAGTTTTAAAAATATAAGTTACCAATAATCTGAAAGTCCAACCACATTATCAGATTACATATATTTATAGTATTAACAAAAATTTCTTTACTATAAGAATCAAGAAAAAGTTGTTTTATTTATTTTTATTTAATTTTTATTTTTTATCTTATCTTTTTATATATCAAGTAATAAACTTACAAACCGTGCCTTAATTAATGAATAATATGGCATTTTATGCAGTACGTATTTTTACTTTTAATTACCAAAATATTTTATGTGTTAAAAAAACGATCTTTTTGCATTATCTCAAAGCCTATCTCCCATTAGCGCGTGTGCGCCTACGTTGGGTGTATTTTTCAACGATTGTAATCAGGTTCAAAAAAGGCATCATCTCCATTACGTGCGAGAAAAAACCTACAGAAGTGGAAACTAGGAGAGAGAAAGAGCCAAGGCAAAAAAGGCAGCCTTGCACCGCAACGAATTTGCGCAATAGCAAAATAAAAAAAGAAGTACCGTAATATGTGCAACATTATTATCCTTCTGAATTTTTTATTTTTACATCGCGTTGATAACAACCTCTTAATAAACGCTGGACTATTAACACTCAACGTAAGCATGCATTGATGATCCGTTGTAACAATATTAAGCAATAATTGTTATCGTTGACTTTAGTTTTACGTAGCAGCACCAGTAATACCTTTAACGTAAAATATTAACTAACAAAATTTGTAAAAGATAATAAACTTGCATTTTAATTTGAAGTTCTGTCGACAAAACGTTTTTTTCTTGACATTTTTAAGTGATTTCAACAATACGTCAACGTTTATTTAAATTAGGAAGCAGCACTGAATAATAAAAATTAAAACTTTATAAAAATAATATGATGGAAAGCAAAATTAAAAAAAAACAATTTCCATTAGAGCCACTTTTAAGATCAGGGTCCAGTAACAAATGAGCAACCGGTGTATCCAGTTTCTAGATCAAATGAAATTACGACGAAATATCGCACCTGAATTACAAATGTGTTGTAACGCTATAAAACTCATATAAACATATACGCGTGCTCAAGCTCTAGAAGTAGTGCGCGATTTTCCATTTCCGCTCCGGGATGTATTGCATTAGGCGGTGTTGATGAATGCATAAAAAAAAT
Source organism: Eupelmus azureus (assembly GCA_030522685.1). NCBI lineage: Eukaryota > Metazoa > Arthropoda > Insecta > Hymenoptera > Eupelmidae > Eupelmus > Eupelmus azureus. Next base: position 15,558 of record JAPYZA010001498.1, on the reverse strand, counting down.
GCTTTTCAATCTGGCGCTTTTCACTTGAGAATACGCCTTGCGCAACTTGGAAAAATTGCATTATGATTATTATGGATAAATCATATGCACTCGCACTTAAGTTCGTAGCAGCGGCAATTACAAGATATATCCATTTTAGTATCATTTTATTATTCATATTCATCGTAGAATATTTACATTTTTGTTCCATACCAATTTATTTTTTAAAGATCAGTCATCTTTGTCGCAGTGAGTTTAGTCCGTGAGGTTAATCTTTCCTTAGTAACCATGTAAATTCTTAGTTTAATTTATTAAGTCTTGATATAAGGGAGGTTGTAATTCCTCCGAAACACTTCATTGAAGATCAATTTACTACTAACACCATATTTCAATTTATTTTTTGTTCGACTACAATGCATCTTTATACTTTATAAAAAAATCCAATAACTAAGAATAATCAGACGTTTAAGACGATGAAAGTAGTTTTACTTCTTATATTTCTGATTCAAGGCGAGTCGAACGATTGCAAAATCTTGGCTTTCATTAAAGTCAACTTATAGTTTTGTAAATGCACAAAATAAAATTCCGTATTTGCATATTTCTGCGCGAACAGCATATGCATGTCATTAGCTTACTTCAGCGCAGAAATCGCGTTGGTCACGTATTAGAGCGAAGTTAACGGTGATAATAGTTCAGCGCCGCCGCAGCAATGTGCAACCTGAGTTATGAAGTTTTCGTAACGCGCGAGCGAGCGCACAAGCTGAAAACAGACGCGAAGGATGCCGGGAAATGATATATGCGCTCCATAGAAGGGAAAAACGTGAACTTTGTAATTTATCTGATTCTTGTGGTTTTTATCTTTATTTTGAGTGAAAGTGGTTTTTTTTTGCTTGTCGAATGAAGAATGTGCGCTTTTTGCGACAACCTTCGGTAAGTGTTGCCGAAGAATACACATTGTTGCAAATGAGGTTCCTTTTTTCTGAGGAACGGTTATTACAATAATATATTCGACTTAAAGATGTGCAGAATGGTGGTTAATAAGGTAAAAACATTGGATTTCCAAAGCTTAAATTAGCTCGTAAATCGTAGTATTTTTGTGGAAAAACAATACGTAGAAATAAAAATTAAGTGAAAATAGTAAAATAATTAAAACGGTTTTATTTTTCATTTTAAAAAATTGAATTAATTCATTTCAGAAATATTTTTAATTGGGTGGTATTTTATGTAATATATTACTCTTTTAGGAAACAAAAAAGTTGGTCAATCCAAACCACGTGCATATTGCTACCCAAGCCAAAGGCGATTGCTCCCTGTTGCAAATACTATTTTTCGCTGCGAATGAGTTGAAATTAGTACATTTCAGTTTCCTAGCCAGGAGCAAAAGTATGGTCTTTTTGTGACAAAAAATATATATCGGCTTATTGAAAATTAAAATTAAAAGGATGAACTTATCTACTTACCTTGATAATTTATTTATTTTTAGTATTTTAATGTATAGCAAATGTATTCTCCGAGTGGTTATGTAAATTTCATTCTGACGGCTCATAAAAATCTTTGAAATGGTACAACGCTCAGCACTTAAAAAATCAAGTGGAAGTCTTTACAGCCATACTTCGTTTAATTTTAAGTTGTTATTAATATACATAAATAAAAACAACTTACGAATCTCTTTGATTTCAGTTTTAAAGTTATTAGTAGGTCATATTGTATTAGGAAATAATTGCTACATTCACTCTTGGAAAAAATTATAAAATCTTTTTTTTAAAGTTCTAAGATTGTCTGAACTCGTGTGCGCACGTAGTTGAAAAAAAAATGAAGAAATATACGCATTTTTTATCGGTTATAAGAATTTCAAATTATAAAAATTCCTAGGTAGATGAAGAAACTCTAAAGTAAACGCACACATAGTTTGCAGACAGACAGTCTTACTACACATGAGGTTTATCTACTGAAACTTTGTATTTTTATTATGGTCATTAAAACCGCAACCTTTAACGTAACTTTCTCAATTTATGGGTTTATTCGAAGATCAATAATAAAGAATCCAAAAAAATCGATTCGGTTAAAAGCAAAAAAAGCATCACTTACTTAAACAAAAGGATACAAACGCGAGAGCGCAAATTTACGATACGACGAAAAGGATAACGTAGACTCTCACATATATACATGTCAAAATCTTTCCGCGTGCATGCGTCTATACGTACGCGTTTACACGGTCATGTCTTTCATAACCACGGCGAGGATGCGCGCGTTCGATGACCTACCTGTATGTGCGAGCTATGTTATGGGGTCGCGCGCAACATTTCTTAGCGGCTACTCGCTGTCTTTCGCGGCAATTAGTCAACTTCTTTCGAATATGGACATATATATGTTTGTGGTTGTAAAGCGGAACTGGATAATACGCGCGTACACGACAATTTGTTTGATCGCAGTGTTTGTTGTTAGAAGATAATGCGTGCTTGACTGCTCGTAAATAAGAAACGGAAGGTGTGCAGCTGGTCGTTTGTCGTTGAGAACGTACTGGCGAGTATAATGAGTTTTTTTTTTCAAGTTTATGTTAAAGCGAGTGCTTAAGGAGAAATAGTTTGGAGTAAATGAGGAACAATTTGCGCCTCTGCGAGCGTTTGCGTATAGCTGCATTAATTACGCGTTTTATCAAGTTGTACGAAATCTGGAGAGATCTGTTCCTTAGCTGCGGTTAAATATGTCCAAGAATTCGAGAATATTAATTAAATACTCAAGGCACTGCGAACGTAATGTAATTCTCAGAATAACGTATTCATTTATTTCAAAGATTAAAGATAAAAATATATAAGTGATTTCAAAACGATCAAAGATGAGTATAATTAAAATTCGTTTGGTGGTTTTGAAATATTTTTATTGTTGTTTAATTTAGGTTATCGCCAACAGAAATAGCATGCTAATAGCGATAAGATTTTCAATAAAAATAAGTGCAGCATTTCTATATAATCAATGAGTATAATAGTGATTATCAATGACATTTTGAAAGACAGCTTACGAGATAAGCGTATTCTAATGTGTTTCTCGCAATCATACTAAGAGCTAATCGTTCCATTTCAAATTTTCAGAAACAAATCCAAAAATACTTACAGAAATGTATAAAACAATGTTTTGCATCAAACGGTGATTATCACTTAAGTGAACATTAAAATTTCGAAACATCGTATTAGCGAACAGTATTTTGGAATCATTCATAAAATACTACCAAAATAAAACAAAGTATAGAACTGTAATCAACTTAAAATCTATCTTTCTGTTAACAGGTACTCATTGTATAATTTAATATTGCAACAATTTATTCTTGTGATTATAATAATTCTGCATTTACATTCCAATTTTTCTTTTCTTTTTAAGCTTATATATGTTTAGAAGTATTAAAAAGAAAATGAAAGAATAAATTTCAAAACAATGGATTATAAGTATTTGAAAAAGGACTTAATATTTCCGCCAAAGTATTTTATCCGCTATTATCAACACTCCTGAGCAAGCTTTAAAATATCACAAGCCAGTCATATTCTTAATCAGTTAACATCCATAATGAATTCTCAAACTCTTTATCGTAGTATCCATTACAAGATTCTCCTCCTTAAGTCGCTTAGAAAAAAAATATAATCCCAAATAAAAAAGCTACTTAACCCATCACACCTCCCATATTCACCAGCTGTGCGACGTAAGCTGCAATTTTGCGCAACCTCGACACACGACACTTGTAAATATGCCCATTATATCCTCCTCACGAGACGAAATCGTACAATTGATCAAGCGAGTGGCTCACGCTGGCTCTCCCGTGCACATGCAGCCTCTCGATCTCAACAGAAAAGCCCATATGTGTGCGGGCTTCGCTGAAGCTAAGCAAACACACGGCGGCAGCCTCCGAATATCCGTGAAATTCAGTTTCACTCTCGACGCCGAGCCGACTATAATAAATTCGTGCGCGCTCCTAGACAGTACGGGGATTGCCCAATCAAAATAGATAGCTCTTTCTCTCTCTCTTTCTCTCGTAATACAGCGGCGCCACACACACGAAAAAGCGGAGAGCGAATTATTACGCTAGATGCGTAGAAGGAGGAGAAAAAGCCCGCGCGTGCGCGCGCTCTGACGAAAGGGGCTTCTAATCTTTTTGGCATTTATTTATAAATCATTATTGTTTCGCGTTAGCACGGCATTGTTGAGTAATCCTGACTGCGAATAAATGTTAGACGAGACTGTCGCGACGCATTCTTGTCTCGGGCTGTGTAATTGAGCTCGGTATAGTGTAATTGTATCGGAGAGGGAATGAGCTGTTGATTCTTTTTTAGCAGAATTTTTTTGCGAGCTTTTTCTTTTGTTGATTTGTTTGATTGCATAATTGTTTATTTATTTCCTTTATGATTTTTGCTTATTCGAGAAACATACGGTCGTTGGTGCAATTTTCGCGTGGCTTTAAGATTGCAGTGTAAATTAAGCAATTAAACCGTTTCGCTGTAAAGTGTTTTGGATTAAACTTTTATTGTATGTTATGTAATAATTTCTAGACGGTTATTATTAAAAATCATTCTAATTATTTCAAGAAGTAAGTCGAATTTAATATGTCAATCAATTATGTTTATACGCATACGTAATATGTAATGTAAACGTTAAATTTAGTCTGTATAACATTATACGTATTTTTTTTTATTTTTGTTTATTTAAGCAGCTTTCATCTCTGTTGAGATTATTATGCTAAGCATTATACGTAATTACGGGTCCACTTATGAGAAATACTTTTAATAAAATTAAACTTTTTAAGCTACGTAAATTTATATGCACGGAAAAGAATAATTACATGACAAATTGCAGTAATGCAGAGAAGAATGAGTCTATGTTACACACGTTTAGTTCTCCATATTTATAAGAGTAGAAATAGAATAAGAAATGTTTAACTAATGGCATTTTAAATTTACATATTCATTTAGTCATAAAAACTCGCGGAAAGTTTCTTGTACATTCATTATTTATTTTTTAGATTAAAAAAAAATGTTTTTTTATAAAACAAAAAAACTATACAATCTTCGAAGCTAATTTGTTCATACAATGTTGCAGCGAAGATTATACGAAACCTTCGTTGTAATTTTTTTTGCGTTAGAACATAAATTTACAAAGTATTCGAATAGAATATTAGAAGGTCCTAATTAGCTCATCTTAATAATATAATTGTGGCAACTGGTTAGCTAGTTTGAACCTTGGTATTATCTAACAAAATTTAAAAGATCAGACCAAATTAACTTTTTACTTGGGTCAAGCTAATTTGACGTGTTCAACTAGATCCCTCTTCTCAGCTTCCGCACAGCCAGAAAATCGTCTATAACGAAGAGTAATAAACCCAGCTATCATATCAGCTCATTCTTTGTTATACTCCTTTTAATATAAATACAGATAAGTACACACAGACAGGCAGAATCCTCGCACGCTGACAGACGGCGCATTCGGGCGTGATGACGAGGCGAAACCGTCGCACGCGCACGCGTAATTCTACAGCCGCGCGTGTTCATACGTCCTGCAGGCCTGCGGAGAAGACGATTTTCGTGGCCATTTGCCGTGACACGGTCATTGCGGAGCGCGCTCCACGTGAAATCACACGCGACGACAGAGAAAACGAAAGTTCACTTCCATTATTAGAAAGCGCAGCGCATACGCTCGCAACTGTATTATAATAAAACTCGCCGTTGTCTCTCTCTCTCTCTCTCTCTCTCTCTCTCCCTTTTTACTTTTTCTTCGCTGTTCAGCCTACAAAAAAGGAAAAGAATTCAACGTGAGCTGACGCGATATGGATCTCTCGGCGCTGTTGTTTCCTCGAAAATTAAAAAGTTGGAACGAGAAATCGCGCGCTGTCGCAGTAGAAAAGCGCGTGGACGTCTGGATTGCGCGCCTACTCTGACTTATTTATTGGGCTGCTGTTTAGGGGAGAGCCGGCACGTGTCGTGTTTTTAGCTGTTAATTGTTAGGCATGGCAGCTTTTGCTGTTTTACGGCATCTGGTTTAGCTGGTTTGATGTCATATGGTACATATTGTATACGTGGTTGTTTGCCATTAGAAAATCACTACAACGAAATATAATACAAAACTGGGTGTAAATTTGATTTTATCAAGCGTATAACATTGAATTCGGCTGCAATTTTTATGAATTACAAATGAAAAATATAATATCTTTATGATTACAAGTAGTCAATATGCTAAAGTTTTAAAATGCATCATGTTTCGTAAATATTACTAAAATATTTGATTTTCATATGAATATGAAATTTTTCAAAGTTTCTATCACAGAACTACAGTATATCACTTTCCTGAACTCTGTTCTACAAAATATTTCACAAAAAGTGTCAAGTCAAATTTAATTAGTCAATTGAGAGAATATTTAACTTTGATTGAATTAGCATTTCTTAATAACAATCTAAATGGTAATTAAAACATGAGAAGGAAATTAAAAAGTACATCAAAAGTATAAGGTCACTCACAATCATGGAAAAAAACTTTTTTTAGAGAAAACTATTGTAAGGAAGCAAAAAAACTCAATTATTAATGGTAATAAAACAGTTAAAAAGCTTAACTTGTTTGTGCATTATATTGCAACAAAAAAATCACATCATGATACAAGTCATAAACTTAATATAATCTTAGCTTTTTATTAGCTAGATGCACATATTATCTCTTCCATTAAAAGCACGAATTTTTTATTAATCAAACAATTTGTACACAGATTATGCATCTATTCAATTTGATTATGCAAAAATTTTAAATGTTGTCTGATTATAACAACTTTGAAACTTCCACTTTTGTCAAAGCTTAGAAATTTTTTTAAATGACATAATTGTCAATAAGAACTGCAATATCGACTAGATCTCTTATAAAAAATGCAAAAGACCTAAAAATATGAAATAGCCGCAATGATCAATAAAATTTATTGTATCATACATATACGTTATAAAATTGTACATTATTTATTTAATTTGATTTGATTTTAATTTCATATAAGTAAATATGTATCCCTCTTAGAAACTCAGATATTTTATTACCCATTATAATAAAATGCTTTTCATCATACCTTATGGATTTTTACAAGTCATTGAAAAATTACTTTGAACATAACGAAAAAAAAGAAATGAATCAAAGAATAAAAAAAAATCAGCTTAGCTTTATAAAACTTCCTGGCCAAAATAAAGCACCTCGAATAATCCAGCTCGAAACACGCATACCCCAAAGCAACCAAAAAAACCGAAACTTCATTTAACAAAAGTGTATTTTTCCAGTTCCAGATCAAGCCACTGGAGCGTCCAAGTGCAGCGAGACGTTGGGAGGACAGAGCGCAGCGCGTGGGATCTACGACTTATCGATCGCCGGCGCGCCGAAAGAGCCGGCCGCTCAGAGTAGAGGGGAGCAGAGAGCAACCACCGCGCAGGGGTTCTGCGCGCTCTCGTCTCACTCACACACACACACATACGCACAGAGCAACGTTCTCCCCTTCTTCTCTTACACTCCATTCGCAGGCGCATCCCCGCGCGCGTGTATATAGGCACAAAGTCTGTGCAGTCGTCGTATAAAAGTCGGAGCATGAGCTAGCGGCGCTGTTGAGAGGAGCGGCTTTCTGTCTGTGTTGTGCGCGCGTTCGCGGCTGTTCGGGAACGTCCAAAAGGAGGAATACGCAGGGAGATCGTAGAGATATACAGGCAAGATGTCGTGGCTGAAGAGTACGGCCGAGGTGGTCGGCTTCCTGCTGCTCTCGGTGGCAGCCATCGTCGAGGCGATAGTCAGGTCCTTCATACCGACTAAGTACAGGATGAAGGAGGTCAAGGGCGAGATCGCCTTGGTTACGGGAGGAGGCAGCGGACTTGGCAGGATGATCTCCATGAGGCTGGCAGAGCTTGGAGCTATTGTCGTCGTCTGGGATATTAATGCTCAAGGTAGGTGACGGCTGGCTGGGCTGGCTGATGGATTAAGGGGGAGGGGGGGGGGCTGAAGGGTCTGGTATGGTTAGGGAGGAGATTGTGGATCGAATTAATTTTTCTCATTGAGTTTGTGAGTTATTTTTCGGACTTTTTTATTTAATTCCGATTTTTCATGTGACAACTACCAGATAAAGCAAAATTGATGTCTAACGTAGTTAGTATTTTTAATTTAAAAAATTAATAAATATTTACAAAAAATATCGAACTAGCATTTATTGTTCATTTTGAAACTGTTATAGCAACTATTAAATTTCATTTTCGCATAAAGCATATATAATTGTTACAATAAATGAATATATGATATCGTGATTAAATTCCAAATATTTTCTTGCATTTTTACATAAAAAATTGATGTATTTATAAATTTAGAGATTTAATATTTTTTGCTACTAGAAATATTTAGTTCAAGTAAATACGAAGTTAATCGAGAAATCAATGACACTTTTTTCTATAGAAATGCAATGTAGGGTATGTTTGCATATTTTATACTTATATTATCGATAAATAATTCATAATATATATCTATAAAAAATTTAATTAAAATTTTTTGTATCTTTTCTGCGATAATCGACATCTAAAATAAGACTTATCAGATTAAACGATTATTAAATAAAAAAATTATAAAACACTATGTAATAATAACGTTATCGCACAGCAAAAATACAATCAAATCTCCTTTTTATTTTAAAAATTATCTTTCAAAAATAACCCAAAACAGTGTAATTAAAACAACATAGGTATTAGCAAACAACAAAGTGGACCAACAAAACAGAGCGTCGTTAATCGAACTAACAAGGACTCTTATTCATCCCATTGACTCATCGTCCAGCAAACGCATTAATTTATTCAGACACCTAATTTGCGAATTATCCTCGCTCGCCAAAGGCCAACCTGTTGCGCAAAAGCATCCCGCAGCCAAGCGAGCGAAAATCGCGCCAAACCGTCGAGAGTCGCATATATACGACAGGAATAAAGCCCCGATGAAAAGGACGCGCGCTCCTCGGTCCATTGAATAATCTCTAGGCGCGCGGTAGGTGAAAAACAAAAGGAAAAACGCGCAGCCAAGAATCTGGGCCAAGAGAAAATGCCGTCAGCCGGCGACGACTATTAGCGGGCTCCCGCAAAGGAGCCCCGCAGCTCCGCGCCTTTCGGCGATTTAAAGCGAGGTTCGCTCTTTCGCGCGCGGCGCTAATTGGCGAACGGGAGAATCGATAATGAATCCGTTGTGTGGCAAGAGGGACGCCGAGCTTGTCGTGAGAGATGCGCGAAATTGCGAATATATATTGTTTTTTATACGGATAGTTACGCCGGCTGGGGAAACCAGTTTCGATGTTATTTGCGGGCTTGGTTAAAGTGATTATAGAGAAAAAGAAGAGGAATTGTTTATGGGGAGAGATGTGTATAATATATAATAGAGGTTTAAAATTCATAAATCAATGATTTTTTAATGTAATATTGAATGGATCGCTGATTTAAAAGTATATAAGATAAATACTCATAACAAATATTATTTTGTCATCGAGTATATTTGAAGCGTTGAGCTAACATTTTTAATCAAAAATATTTAGTTTTCACTTCTTGGCAAAGTGGCATCTCGTGTCTTCAATTTCATGTAACTTATCATTACGAGCAATGCGAAGCTACTCTTACAACCGTATTGAGCATCATTTTCGAAAGCACTTGTTAAGATCATTATTTTTTAAACTATTTTCAAATACGTAATTGACATTTAATTAATAACCTTCAAGTATTTAAAAAATACTATAATTTACCGTTTATACGAGCATTAATATTAAAAACGTTCGCAAACCTTATTTATTCAGTGTAAATCCAATATTTACACTCAACCAAACAATATATCCAACCCAAACAATCGCACTGTCGATCCTTTCACAGGTGCACCCAGTTACTTAACTCAGACACGGTTATCGTATTTAGAAAACAACGGCTCAATTCAGGGACGTAAAACCGCGGAAACGGTCCACTTGGCGATTAATTTAAAGCAAAAAAAAAAAAATGTCATTGTCAAAGGCGCGCACTGCAGTCCAACAATCCTGGAGGCCACCTTTTATGCTTTACATAATGCTGATCGGCCGTGACGGGCCGCACGGTTCAACTTTTAAAGAGCGCGCTTGTATCATTAAGACGTTAGGGGAAAAAAACCGAGCCGTCACGAATGTTCACTTTCGCTAGTAGGTCGTACCTAATGGTAATTGGCGAACTAGGAGAGACTACTGTGACTATACTTGCTTTGGCAGAGTCACGGCAGTTTAAATCTCGCGTGTGTTTATATGGAAGAAAAGGTGGTTATTCAGAGTAGGTTTTTAGAAAGTGTTTGGATAAACGTTTGTTTTGTGTTGTGCGTTTTTGTTGGGTTTAATTATTTCAAGAGATTTATATATATGCTTGCTGTTTACCTTTTTTGCTTATTGTTTAGTATATATTTATAGAGTTTCATATAGTTTTTTGAAAATTTACAGAATGGACATTATTGTATATTTTATAATAGATTCTCGTGATTTACCGTTTAAAAATGTGAAAGTACTTTCATTCTAGTATATTCAAGTTTTACTGTATGAATACAAGAGAGAACTCGTTTGATTATAGTGCTGAAAGTTTGCCTCGACTGTTCGCATACGAAACGTTTGATTAATTGCAAAAAAAAAGTGAAATTTCGCATACGAGTTCAAAAGGATTTGGCAATTAAAGAAAAAAAAACAAGATAATAATTACGTAATAGAGGAAAAAATTTTTAGTAACTGTAAATCTTACTAATAACATTTTTGGTGCAAATGTATAGCGCTTCGGCGATTCATGTGTATAAAATAACTAAAAAACTAAACCATTCATTTATTTTGAAATTGAGTATAATAATACAATATAAATTTCAATAAAATTATTAAATTTAATGAATCATATTAGGTAAAAATTAATTTACATTTTAATTCATTTATTACAAGAGTTTGTTAACTGGTTGAAAATATACCACATAGGACTTGACATAATCGCAATCTAATATCTTTTTATTTATAAATTACTTATCACCTTCTTTATAAAAAATAAACAACGAAAGTCATAAATCAAAGATTTGATTTATAAGATTTAGCTGTAAAGGTGAGGCAGAGCGAGGTATGAAAGATTTTTCTCGAATTTTATCTGGACCGATAAACAATCGCGACTCAAGATTGGCACTGCCACTCAAGAGTTGCGATTTATAAGTACGTCGCAATTATGCACAAATTGCCCGGATGTGGATAACACTGGGCTACGGAGTTTCTTGTCTATATGTACACCTACTGATGGCCTTTTCCCCTCGTAACGTAACGGTTGAGTGCAGTTTGACGTACACGCGATTGTTGCGAATCAAAAACTATATTGAATAAGTACACTTTTTATATATATATATATATATTTTTTTTTTATAACAAACACACATTTGTAAATTTCGGAAATTTATTTTAGATATTTTTTTCAAATAGTCATTGAAATTCTATTTAAAGTTTAGAGGAAAAATTTAATAAGTTTTATTTTAAGTATAATCAATAAAAAATAAAGAGTATTGATATATTTTTACTCGTTATTTCTTTCGCAAACAAATTAGTAGAAGCAATAATCATATAACATCCAACTAATTCTCTTGTGTAATAAACTAATATTTAAAAAAACGGTTGCTAATTGTTTTAGCAGAATGCTTTCTCAATGAAGGATTTGTTTCTCTTATTGTCATATTTGAAATTTTCATATCAGACAAAATATCAAAATTCATAATTTTGATATAACTTTATTATTTCCCTTATCTTCCTAAAATAATATTAATATAAGACTAATTTTTACTCAATTTTTTTTATTCTTTAAATAAATTCATTTATTAGTTATCGTATAATTAATTATAATGAAAAATATAAATGAGTGGTAATCGTCATAAAATTACTACAACATGAAATATTACAGATACATAAAGAGCATATATTATAGATTAATTGTAGTTATAGGAAAATACTTTACTGTATCATTTATAAAGTTATGTCAGCTATTTTGAAATATCAAAACATAAGTATATGTTGGTAATAAAAGTCCGTAATTGAAAATAAGAAAAGGCAACATCTATTTAAATTATATCATCTACTTTCTATCGGAACAGAATAATATTTTTAACAGTGCAATAATGTTATACGTATTGTGTAATGCTTATGAAATTATTACCAAAAATACTGTCCATGTTATTACTTTAATTATCACGTGTGTTAAAAGTCTCGTTGATACGTTTTTAATATAAATATTCATATGAAATGTAAATGTAAATTAAAAATTGCAAACAGATTATTGATCAATATTTATCAAAGGCAAAGTAGCTTTTTTATTAAAAATCAATAATCCACTTAAGTATTCAATGAATAAACAAAAATGTCTACAAAAATAAATTGACAAGACCTTTGTTACATCACTTTCTGTTCCACGTTACGCACGACAAATGCTTTATCAAATTGTGATAATGCAAATCAAAGCAAATGACAGCGCCTTCAATAACGCAGAAAAAAAGCACGTCTCCCAGCGATAAAATTTATATGTATCAAAATAACGAAATCCGATTTAAACCTCAAGCATGCAGACCTTGACAACGAATTTAAAAAACACAGTGTAATCATTAAGATAAGCGTCTCTTTTTCCGTTAAAAACTTCGAAAAATATACAAGTATACAGTGTAGTATAAGAAAATGTAACTTATTGGATCCAGGAAGTTATCTTAAGTCTTTATGTGGATCGGAGAACGCGGAGATCTAAAAGAAATGCAGCCTACTTATTTTTTATTTTCTTCCCAGCGATGATCCGCAAGGTCTCGTGGAGTTTATAGCACAATAATTATTGCCCTGTCGCGATATTATGATTGACGAATGGAAACGATGTTTTACGGTCAGACGGGATTTCAATGTTCACATTAGGGGGAGAAAGATTAAAAATATCTAACATTGAAATTGATTTCTAATATTTTGATTACAAGCAGTTTTAATGAAGATAATGAAAAACTGTATAATGTAATATAAAAATCAGGACTGACATTGATAATCTACGAAACTGAAGAGCAGTGAAATGACATATTTAAATCAATTAAAAATAAAATTGTCGATCAATTTTCGATCAGTAATGTTATATTTTTTTTAATTAAAGAAAAAATAAATATATAGAACATATGTTTTTGTATTTTTCTTGAAACATTTTGTAATGAAAATCGACTGACAATCCATTTTTTCAAAAATACATAATTACGAATTAATCAAAGACGGAAAATGAGGAAAATTTTTAAAATAAAACTTTAGTTTTTGGCAGAGCTGACACTTAAAAGAGAACGATTTAATTATTATTCTCATGAATAAACAATCATGAAACTTGTTTTTAATTATTCTTCGCATAGAAAATAACTTTAACATCATCAGTATTAGAATGTAAAGCTACTTAATTACTGTTTTTAAGTAACATAAGTAAGTTAATTATTCATCTGCGCATCTAAAAACAATCTTTATTTCTGCTTGAAAAAAAGGAACTTGCCGATCAAAAGTGACTGTTCTTTTCCTGAATCGAATACCCGACTGATTAGTAATCTCAAAGTAGCAGAATAAAAAGTAGTTTGAGGAAAAATAATCAACCATTACACGTGCTCTTTCCTTCAAGTTTGACCTCTGCGAAATCTTTTGCAAACTCAGAAGGAACTTCACTCACGTCAAAATGAAAATTTACATTTCCACGAGAAGCTACTTCGAAATAAATACTATCAGCAAAGAATCACCTTTATCCGCGCTCCTCACCTTTCCTAATCGAATAAAAAAATAACGCGACAGCTGCGCTTCTCTGAACTTCCGGCGGCTTCTCCTACATAGAAAGTCGGATTTCCTCCTCGTCACGCAGCCGCTGCCAAGTGGCACTTGGGCCTCCTCTGCGCGCGCGCGCGCGTACACACACCAGAACCGGAAGTGCGATTTGCAAAAGAGGCACCATCAATCTTCTTATCAATCGTAAAGGCTCGCACTCGCTGAATTCCGAGCCGAGTTTACGAGGTCGGATTGTTCGCATAAGCCGAAACGCGTAGCCGCTCAGGTAACCAAGAAGATAGTCGTCGAAAATTGCACGCGCGTAGAATGGATAAACCGCAGAGCCCGGGGGAATTTCGCAATGCGCGGCTCGTGTCTGGGAGACTTGGGATTGACGGGACTCCCCATTAAGGGATACATCGTTGCGTGGTCGGGCAATTTTTCTGCGAGAGACGATTCTGGCCCAGCAGCGAGCGTTGACCCGACGCTGGTTCACTCGGCGATGGCTTGCTTAGGTACGAGATGCGCGACCGCAGATTTTCGATTACAGATCCAGCCGAGGGAGGCGTCGCAGTTGCGATATTAACTCGCTTCGCTTGCTTGTTTACTGGCAATTTATGGGCTCTCCTATTGAATCGTTGGAAAATATTTCTTTTTAATCCCCGCGACTCGAATATGAACATATTTATGGATATTTTAAAAGCCCGTAAAGTGAGCATCTGTCTTTATTATTATGCTAATGGATTCTTGGTGCCTAAGCCTCCTTCACTTTCACTGAATGCATTAAACGCTATTAGAATAAATAATGCTAGATTTTGATTTTCAAAAATCAAGATTTGGTATTTGATATATCAGCACGAGTATATATAAGAAAAATGTCGAAAAAAAAGAAAAAGAAATACAAGAACATAACAGTAGTTTTGTAATCTTTTCTTATTAATCAATCAACTAATTAATCATTCCTTTTTAATTCTAGGTCTAAACGAAACAGTGAAGATGATTCAGCAGGCCGGCGGCACTTGCTACGGTTATGTCTGTGACTTGTGCGACCGCGAGGACGTGTACAAGAAGGCAGCCATTCTCACCAAGGAAGTCGGAAGAGTGAGTTCAATCTTTTTGCAATGGATTCTTTTTCTCTTATATTCCAAGCACGAGCACCGCGAATCACGCGCGAGTTCATTAATCGATGTGCAAACGAGTGATTATTCAAGTCTGAACTTTACAATTTAAATGATTGGGAGTTTTAGCATACGGAAGCGATTTAACTGCAATAACATGTAGGGAGAATTTGCGACTAATTAAAAGATAATACT
>JAPYZA010001497.1:0-27938 GCA_030522685.1 Eupelmus azureus | reverse complement strand
ACGCTCGGGCGCTAACTTCACGGTGCAATAATGGACTATTTATGCCACGGATAGGCATATGACATACATGTATACATTTATTTTTGGAGTAATAAAATTAACGTATTAAAATGGTATAGGTTTCTTGAGTTAATTGCATCAATATACAAACTAGCTTTTCTACAATTCATTACTATGGCTGTCGTTTTTCTCAGTTTCACTCTTGTAATTGTAAGTATATTCAAAAAAACTATTTAAAAAATATAATTAATCATTAAATATTATTAATCGTTATTCATATGAACTTTAGATTTTGAATCACGTAGCCAAAGTTTTCGATTTGATAAGAATCGTTCTATTTGAAACTAGTGTTATAATACATATGATTTACATAATTTTACCTGGACAGTCACTTACAAAGCACAGTGAAGAACTATTTTTATCAACGTAAGCCTTTTACTAAAATGAAATGGTGTTAATATTGTTTTAAGAGAGATGTAAAAATGGAGGGTATCACAGGTTATCGGGAATACGGGAACCCAATTTCTCGCATTTTTAATTATCGGAATATTTCGTAGTTGTAATTTCAATAGAGAATAACAATTTGAGATCGTCATATATTTGAAAAATTTAAAATAAAATGAGTAAAAAAGATTCCTACATTTTTAATAACGAAGAAAGTTACCCAACGCCAATGATATAATTATTTTTACTTTATTAACATTATGATATTGAAATTATTTTTTATTCAGATACACAAACGAATGGTATAATTTGTCTAAAAGATCGAAAATATTGATAAAGGTTGTAATGTTGAGGTGCTTCAAACCTTGTAATTTCACAGCTGGTGGATTTTACGTATTGAATTTGGAAAATTTTGTAGTTGTAATAATTTTTTTTATTAATATTAATATATAAATATAAAAACTTATGTTCTGAAGCCAATATACTTTTTCAGATACTTAAGACCACATTGTCTTATGTGACCTTTGTTCTGTCTTTCAAATAATATAGAAGTTCCATATTACCAAGAATATCATGGGTTGTTGATCCTTTTTTCAGAATACCCGAGAAGCTTTGGATATAGCGCCTTAGTCAAAGCCGCTCTTTCTATTAACAAGGTAGCTTAACTGTGGCATAGAAAAAATGACGAGGAAATAAAGATATTGGAGGACTATGTGAGGAAGGTTATCTGTTTTGCTAAAAAACGCCGTTAAAAAAGTCTTTCCTTGGATCATCCGACATGGAACTGTGCTTGTCACTGCTTAAATTGAATGATTGTAACGGCGTTTTAAGTATTTTTTAATATAAAATTAAAACTTATATATTTATAATTTATACATTAAGACAGTTGTCTAACAAGCCGATTGTGATATAAATTGTAATTGTACGTTTGTAATTCATTAAGTAATAAATGTTATATCATTTATTTATCTATTTTCCATTCTCATTAACTGCATTATTTACTTTTTTACTTAATATATCGATTCCCAACGTCTATAAAATTTGAATGACCGCGTAATCTTACATATAGTTATGCAAAATGATATGTGTACGAGGCAAAGCCGAGGTTGACAAACATGTGATCTGAGGCTTTCTTTTTTTGCTGACAAGGTGTGTATATTATTTTTCTGCTCGACGGCACCAAGCGCTAACTTCCGCTCGCGTAGCGGCCGGGAAGTTGTCGCTTTCCGGCCGGAGGGCAGAAAAACAGTATTTCGCACTCCTCGTCTTACAAAGTAGGATACACAACCCGGGAATAAATAAATGATCGCCGAAGTAAGTACTCATCGATAAAAACTTATATTTATATTAAATATTAATTTCCTACCTCCTCTCTCCATTAGTTTTTATTAGTATTTATTATTTGAAGATTAATATCTTATGCTCTTTAAAGAAAAAGTCAACATTTTCTTGCTAGACTGATTCAATACAATTATTGATAAATTTTTGAAAAAGATGCAATTATAAAATCTTGAAAATAAATCATTTGATTTATAGGCATGTACTTGTTCGTCTGCAATCCTTTAGCAAAATTTTCTAGATTAAAATTAATAAGGGAAAAATATATGATAAGTGATACAGGTAAGTTTATTTAAACGATATTAAACAAACCAATCTGTAATGTAAATTCATTTATTGAAAAAAAGGGTCGGCTTTTTGGAAAGTTTCTTAGTTCTTCTAATCAAGGCTAGAATAATAATAAAATGTAATATTTTCATACAGATGTGAATTTGAAGTTATTAATACATGTATAATTTATATAAATGCTCTCTTCCAAATTATTTTTCAAAAAAGTCAATAGGTTAGTTAATTTTCTAGTTAAAAAATGTATTGTAAAATAAAGACTGCATTAAAACAAAAGTTTTTCTTTCAATGAAAATTGTTCCCAAAATCATAAACATTACTATTGTACTCGATTATATAATTTATTGTGTATTGCATCAAATTTTATAAATACTACAATATAAAGTTTGTATGCATCATGGCTATGAAGGGTGTTAAAGGGTTAATAATTCATTGCACTTTGTCGTTGAATTATATTTTAAAGTGAAAAAAGATCATAATGAAAACAATACAACAGTGTATTTAGAAGCATGTACATGAATTAAATAAAATAAAAAATTAAATATTATAAATTAAGTCAAGGTAGTAACGCACTCTTTCTGTTCACGAAGGAATATGTAGAGTCCGGAAAACACCGTAGATGACACCATGTCGAGGTTCTGATTAAAACTAATAATAAATGTAGAAAATTTATCTTTTATTATATTATAATTATAATAATTAAAGCGCACAAAGAATATAAAATTATACATATATTTTATGCATGCACATTGTCATCAGAAGCTTTATACATGATTAAGAAAACAAAATGTAATTATTAAACAACACTAAATAAATAATCATATTCGTATTCAAGATTATCTATGTTAAAAAAAAAAAAAAAAAAAAAAAAAACAAAAAAGAAAAAAAAAAAAAATACACAGAAAATGGATAAAGCAAAAGTAGATATAACTATCGATAATTCATATTTAAAAATAAATAGGAAATTAAATATATTTAATGGATTATGGCCATATAGGCCTGAATCAGACAAAATTTTTCGTCGAATTATAATATACACGGTTTTAATTACTCTTACTTTTCCACATGTAAGTTTAAATAGTCAAAGTATTTATTACAAAAAATCTTTAAAAAAAAAGAATTTATATTTTTGTATCATTATAAAAAGTTAAATATTTGATAATTAAATAAATGCAACACTGCTATCATTTAGCTCTATGGAATTTACAAACAGTGCGGCATAGATGTGGCAATATGCGCTGAAAATTTTGCAGGTTTGTCATATCTTCTCGGAGTTATTACAAAATACACAGTTCCAATTGTATCACGGGAAAAGGTACTTTATTTACATTTTTACCGTTTTACCTCCAATATTGTCTGTTTGTAGACTTAGTTTTCTAATTCTATAAACCTAATTATACGACTTGCAACTTATTTTTTCAACATTAGAAAATAAAGTAAAAGTCAACATATTTATTTAACCCTTAGAGGGCAGAGAGTAAGAAATTTCCAAAAGTCTTTTGTTCTATAAAAAAGTTATCTAAAGTCCAGAACATTGGATTAAATTAAAGTTAAATGTTGCTTGGTCAGTGACCTTTGCCAATGCTAAGAGGCCAAATGCCGTAAGCCGGTCCTTTAATAGTTTAAACAATGAAAAAGAGAATAATAACTTTTTTACGAATATAATTGTAAACGAATAGATTAACAATTTAGATTCAGCAAAAAAATAAAGCAAGATAAACGTTTATAAAAATATGAACAAAATGGGATTCTATTAATGATGTATATAATTATAATGTGCTTGAATACGCTGATAAAAGTAAAACTATAGATGTTTGTTCTTACTAGGGTGATATGTTTTTATTATCATTTATTAAATAACTGTTGTCTGTGGTTTTATTATTTCCTTGCTAGGAGATTTTACTGTAATAATATCCTATTTTATATACATATTTCCAGGCAAATGATCCTGGTAGAAAGATTCCCCATTTTTTGACCAGCGGTTGGATAACTGTGAAGAATTAGACATCCACTAGCCTATTATTAAAGACTTGGCCAATTTGGTTGGGGAAATTTCTACCAGGGGAGTAACCATTACTATTAAGATAGGAGTAATAATACATTATGCACCAATAACCTAGTAAAGTCACATATTATTCCTGAGGACAGTAATCAACCGAAGGAATAATCGAATTTATTAACGAGGTGCATCGTGCATATACTAATTTATTGTGGCCACTCATTGGTTTTGAAAAACTAGACCTTTTTTCAATAATTTATCTATTTTTTCTAATAAAAATGCTCGCAAAAAAATAATGACTGCTCGTAAGGAAATAATTTCTCATTTATTTCCCTCTTCGAGATTTTCGGAAATAGAATACCATTTTATGCGCGCTTTTCTGGAGGAATTAGTGGCCATTATCGTTAAGGTAGGAATAAATACATTTATTAGATAAATAACAATGTTTTTTCCATTTGTGGGAGGGAGGGACTATCAAGGCATTAGTGTATAAATGTAAAAAGTTAGATTTTTTTTAATTTGCTTATTTATTGCCGCATCCCCTGGTAAGGTATTAGCGACATTTTCAAATACATATAATTACATAGATTTGTGTATGTTACATAATTTACATATATTGTTAAATATTTTACAATGTACATATATTGTTACATATTTTATATACTCTAGATTATGTCGTTTGTAAGATTGGTATTGTTAATAAATTTAATGACTTTTTTACAATTTTTCGCATTACATAGAATTTCAGCTGGATTTTTCTCAAGCTTACAGTTTTGTCTTCAGTCTTGTATTTGGGGCAGTGTATCAATACATGTTCTATACTTATTGAAGTGTTACAGTTATCACAGATAGGGTGTGCGCTTTTGTTAAGTAAATGTTGATGTGTGAGAGGTGTATGGCCAATTCTTAATCTTGTGATTATAATCTATTCTCTTCTGATTAGTTTTATAGCTGGGTTCACTTCATTGGTTGTGTTTTTAATTTTTCTCAACTGGCAGTTATTGGAGCTGCTTGTCCATTTTTTGTTCCATTCTTTTTGGATTTTTTTTGTTACTTTTTTCATGGCGAGTTGGTTGCTTATTTTGTAATGTTTGTTGCTGTATGTTAGGTCACAAGCAAATGCTGCTGCGTTGCGTGCTGGGGCTGTCAGAGGGTTTGTAGATTCAATATAGCCAATTTTAAGTGTAGCTTGGTACTTAATACTATTTAATATTGAAATTTCTAGGTTTCTTCTCATTTATGGCGGTCGTAAGGTGTGATGTAAGTGTATATGTTAGTGTAATTGTGAGGGTCAATGGATTCAATTGTTTGTTAGCTAATAGTCCTATAGATTCTTGGATTCCGTACCATTTCGGGAGTCTCAGTAGGATTTTTTCCTTTGATGGGAGGATTGCTGCTACACCAATGTGTTTTTTGTTATGGAAGTGATGGTAACGCTTTCTGATCTCGTTAGAGAGTCTTCCTGTATTGAGGGTGTACTAAGGTTGATGTTTTCTTCTTGCGTTGGCCATTGTTGTTTTGTTAAAAGTTAGATTTATCCGAATCTTTCGATTTATACGTTATATTCCAAAAAATCAAACCTACAACTTACCAATTTATAAACAGAATCCATTTCAGACTGACTCTAAAAAGTTAAGGTTGTCAATTTGTTTAAAAATAAATTGTTTAATAATAGCTTGTAACAAACTTGCATTTAAGAATTCATGTTGTTGTCAGATGATAGAAAAATATCATGTATTTGTATTTAATTAACTATATAATTATAATTAGCTTATACTTATTAAAAATTTCATTAAGTTATGTAAATAAGCTATATACTTTGAATATAACACTTTTACTGGGACAGAGATAACTATAAATAAAAAATATCTGACATATTTTAAAGAGCTAGATTTGAGGAGATTTATAAATTAACAGAATTGTCTTGCCAACATTTATTATTCCATCATACGTTCAAAAAACTTTGCTAGAGAAAGCTAAGATAATTTAATTGAATAATTTAGAACCGTAAGAAATAGAGCAGAGTTTAACCGTCGAACATAATGAATTAATACAATTTCGTGACTGACTTGCATGAGTCTCATATAATAAACATATGTCTTCAAGTAAAGTAAAATTTTATTAATCACTTTATTATTTCCACGTTACAGTTTGAAACTGTATATAAAAAGATAACAGAAAATTGGGCAACTTTAACAGATCCCGAAGAAATAACAATTATGGAAGATTATGGAAAATTAGGAAGATTGAAATCTGCAATGTATTTTGGTGTGTATTTGTGTTGAACAAACAATTCATAAGGTTCATCCAGTATTGTTGTTATTCATTTAGATGACAACTCTTTCGAGATCTTCAATCAAAATATCTTATTTTTAAAGGAGAAACATTTTAATTTTTTAATAATTAATTATGGATTTTTTTAAAAAGCTTAATTCTGCCAAGTTTGCTTTATACGCAATATTGTGCGCTCAGAAACCAGATCCTGCATCTTTGAGTCGAGCCTCCAGTACGCAAATACCCGTATTGGTTTGCGTCTCTGACTTTTTATTTCTATTATTTTTCTTAGTTTTCTTTACAAATTAAAAAAAAAACAAAAGAACAGAATTAAATGCGATGCAGTATATTTTGCATATACGTACTTGAAGCTTGACAAAAAATATAAAGTGAGGCTTCAAGTGATCTTGACTCATAAATTTTTACAATATATAAAATGTATCAAATATTAAACTTATATTATACATTTAAATATTACTTTTAGGTTATTGCAGTATTGCTGGTTTTTGCTTCAGCCAGTTAACTATAGTTCCCGTAATTTTAGATTTCATTATTCCGTTAAATCAATCGCGTAATAAAATTTTAGTAACAAATGCAGAGTATCCTTTTGATCCAATCGACCACTATTATGAACTTTACTTGATGTACTTTACCGTCTCAGTTGTTAGCGTAAGTGTGCTCGCATCAACAGATTCGACGTACACGGTTATAATTCATCAAAGTCTTGGAATTTTTTCCATCGTTAAGTAAGATCTATAGTACTAACCTTGTTACAAAATTATTTTGAACTATTTTTAACTTTCGAGTTTAACACAATTTTCAATTTGCTAGACTTCCTGAAACGTTTTATCCTTTAGAGAACTGACTCATTTTATAATGATACGCCAATTCTGCACCAATGTAGCTTCCGGTCCTCTAAAGGTTGAGAATATACTACATTTACAATCTATTAAGGGGGTCCGAAAGTCAGTTAAAAATTCAAATTTCGCGCCGAAATTAACAGTCGAAAAATTAACTATTTTGCTTATAACAAACGGTAAAAATTAAATTATAACAAACGACGAGTTAGTTGCCCTGCGTTATGTAATTATCTATCGTTTCACAAAATTTCAAGGTATTATATTACAATATCACTATGAGAAAAGCTTGAATAATATAAAAAATTATTTCAGACCCAGTTAAAGGCAGATTTATAAGGGATAATGTGTTTATTAAAAATACTCTTTTGTAATATTATTATTTTCTGTACAAATAGACCATTACAAAATATGTATAGCTAGCTTTGAACTTTTCTCTAAAAAAAAAATGACGTCGAGGAATAAATAATTATTATGTTGAAACTAAATCAGAATCTTTGTTTTAAACATCGATTACTGTATTATTACAAAATGATAAGTTTCTAAAAAATAATATTCTTTGGATATTTTAATCAACAAATACTCGTTATAACATAAAACATAAAACTGTATTTTGCTTTAATAAAATTTTTCTTAAATTGTTCACTTAAAAAACTACAGCACGATATAAGTACGACCTTGTCGCTGTACGCAGCGCCACTTTTACTTATGTACATACATACAAATGTATTGTTCTCTTTAAGCATGCAGTTTTGCTCAAACCTAAGCGTATTCGTCTTGTAGAAGGTAGCGTTAGCACCTATCGCGGCTGACGTTAGTTCATACCAGTTATTTATTACTTCCCAGAAATTGTATTTAATGATTCAGATTTTCTGAATTCACGTAAAAACTAAATAGCCGACTATTGTAAAAGTAAACGTTCACCGCGGGCAGAGGGACACTCATGTAGCGTAACAAATACCGATACTGCTAATGTTTTTACATGCAGCTTGTATGTAGGCGCAACAGAAAATTTTTATTAAAGTAGTTATAAGAAAAAATAAATGTTGTCATGAAATTTCAGTGAGGTATCTATCTATACAGATGCCACACACTATCAAGAAATATGACAGAATTCAGAAAGTTATAGTTGCAGTGCAATTTTAAACTCCCAATGTCACAAATTTATTACATTAATGAAGGATTTACATGGTCACTTTCTTTAGGATAAGCTAGATGTAAAAAAGTACATTCAATTTTAACATTAAACTTTTGCTACAGATTATCCTACAAGATCCAATACACAAGCATAGATCTTCTGTATCAAACACATGGTTTGATTGGATTTATCGATACTTTTAAAATAATAACTTTAAAAATATTGAGTATAACGTACTGATCATCGTCCTATAAGATCGTGACTGGTAATTGCTGCAAAACCACTAATGTTGACGCTGCCCTACAATTAAAAAGGCCCTAAAAATCCTATAAAGGGAAGCTGTTGTCGTTGGCACGTTAACGAAGGGGTTTGCCTTTGCTGAGGTGAATCTAGCGACCTCACTATATGAACTATTTTTATAAAAAAATTTGAAAATGTTTATCTTATAATTTTATGGTTCAGTGTATAAAAATATAAATACTATTCTTTTAAGTATATTAAATAGTTTGTAAGAATGACAACTGCAATTATAGCAAGAAAATGTTACTTTTGTTGAATTTATTTTTCGATGTTTTTAAATGTCCGATAGAAATGAGTCTGCTCTCCACCCTTCATAACTACTTTCTTTAGTTAACTCTCAAATAATCCAAAGTCATTGTAGGCTAAGGGTTATTGGGATGAGGCACTAACTAGTGTCTATATACAAATACTAAATTTGGCGGTTTAGAATGAGCTTTTATTTTATTATATTTGATTTCTGCACCAATCTATCCAAAAAAATCGTTAATTTCTAAAAAAAAAAGGTTTTTCCTCCATCTTTCCATACATTTTCAACAACTACTCGTTTTAAGCATTTCCAACTCCAGCCATATGTGATTCTGCCGCTACCTTCCACAAAACAGATACCGTACCTATGCGTAGGTACGAGAGGTTAGATTAGTATCTGCACAGCGAGGGAATTTAAAGTATGTGCTGCAGTTTTTTAGTTTATCAAAAAAACGGTAACGAAATCAATTATGAATAAATTAAATAATCGATCTTCCAGGATTGATTAGAAAAATTAAAGTTCTAAAATTAAACGACTGCAAGCAATAATGTGAGCAGTGATCACCATTTTAAATTAATGTGTATAACGTGTATTTACTACGTTTTTAAAATTAACTTTATGTATACTCTTCAGGTTTTAATTATTTAAGTTTTTATGTTAAAAATTATATTGCAGACACCGACTCAAAAATGCCACAAAACAAGCAGATGACGATATGTCTTGCAGCGTTATTGTTTCAGCCATAAATATGCATAAACAAGCGATAGAGTTAAGTCAATTTTCGTATTAGTGGGTAATTAGAAAATTTAATTAGTATATTTTGATACAAGTGCGAAGAACGTTTTTTTAATCGAAACCCCTATTTCTTATGTCGCAATCGTTTTCGAAAAGAGTAGAAAATTTCACCTTTAAATACGTGGTTAATAAGATGTCGTAGCCGCGTGACACATGCACTAGTTTTATTCATACTTAAATAATTACGTATTACTTATTATTTTATTTCGGCTGAGATCCCTAGCTATTACTAGGGAAGCTAACAAACTCGTTAGATTCATTATAAAACTATAATAATTTAACAAAAACTCGCTTCGCTCGGGCGCAAAAGTCTACACGAAGTTAAAATCACTTTCTCGCACTTATGTATCGAAAATAACTACTTATTCAATTATTCTTTTTTCTTTTTTGTTGTGAACTGTACAATTTCTTTATGGCTGTCCATTTACGTTAATTTATTATTAATATTTTACTATATTATTATACTTATTATCATAGATTTCTTGAGCTAGTGGAATCTACTTATCAATTAGCTTTCCTTTCCTTCATTGCTGTCACCGTCGTCTTTCTTATTTGTGGTTCCATACTTGTAATTCAAATTTATTTACTGTTTAATTAATTTTATTGAAAATAAGAATGAACTAAAATATATTTTAGGTTGTTGAATCCTTTGGAGATATTTTGAATTTACTAAGAGTATCTTTGTTTGAAATGGGTGCGCTGATTCATATTTTTTTCATCAGTTGGCCAGGACAATTAGTTATAGATTATACAAAGGATTTATACGTATCATCGTGAGTATTTAATTTTCAATTATCCATTATATAAAAATCCCGTGCGATATCTAGCCGAATTTCGAGTTTAATATCGATTCTCGAATCTTTTTAATATATATCGACAATAAAAACAGAAGAAGTTTGCATAGGTTGCGTATAAAACCTGTCAACAATTACGAGGCGCGTGTAGCGCGCTAATTTTTCTATAGTAACTTCTAACCGACGAGATCGTTTTGTCTCGAGATCTCGATCAAATTCGAGATTTTCGGTAGATCTCGATAAATCTCGGTCCAATCCAAGAAATCTCAACTCAGTACGAGATATCTCGATTCAGGCGAGAAATCTCGGCCAACGCCAAGAAATTTTGATAAACCCCAGAAATTTTCATTCAAATCCAAGAAATTAAAAAAATTTTAAGAAATTTCGTCTCATACTGCAAAATCTCATGGGTATCCGAAACATAAAGTTAAATATCCCAACTTTTTAAGATGATTAAAAATGATTCCACCGCCATAATTAATCTATTAATTATTATTCTATATTAATCGAATTATTTTGACTAACTTTTTGAAACTTTTTTGGAATTTTTTTATAGTGATCAATTTTTCTTGAATTTAATAGAAAATATTGTAGGTTTATCGAGATTTTCAAGACAAGATATTTTCGAGAAATTGTCTCGCATATCCTTAGTGTGCACCAAGGGCTTGTGGACTTTTTTCACTTTGGGTGATTGCAGTATATGTATTTGGCTTGCACGCGCAGTCGCTTTTGGCTCGTGCTAACTCACCTTCGACTCGTACTGCAAATTTCATACTCGGTCTAAAATAGCCCACTTTACTCCCTTGCTACACAATATATTATTACACCTTTTTCCTTGTCAAACATCAAGACAAACAAGATAGCTTTCGTAAATTAACTTGATGAGAAATACAGGTGTGCACCATCTTTTAGAAGAGGTTGTCTTTTTCATACTGACGTGTGAAATTCTTGTGGAAATTTAATCTTCGAAATACACATGCATTCGAAACGCTTTCTCTATCACAATGCTTGCTCAGTAAAAAACAAGAAAATAATCAATGTTATTTATCTTTTGTTTCTGAATTCTTATTACATATTTAATAAATTTATTTTTTTAAATACATTCAATTTACTGAATTGTATAAAATTAATATCAATTATATAAAAGTTGAATTTTTTTATAATAATATGTTTCTTTTATATTTTATATATACAGTTATACAAATGAGTGGTATACTTTATCTAAGAGAGCAAGAACACTATTAATAATTATAATGATACGATGTTTGAAGCCTTGTCTTCTGACAGCTGGAGGTTTTTATGTAATGAACTTCGAAAATTACGGAGCAGTAGATATTCGATTTTTTCAATCATACTATGATAATTTATATTTATTCTGTACTTAGCTTATTTACTAAATTTCTAATGTTGATTTCAGATAGTTAAAACAACGTTGTCTTACGTTGCTGTCGCAATGTCTATCGAGCGATAAAATTTGATAAGTTCAAAAAATGTAAAGGATGAAGTCAATTTAATTAAAACAAAATATATATTATGATATTTAATTTTAGCGAAATTATATTATTTTATATATATATATAGTTAATAAAATTGTTTAATTTGGAAATCGTTTTTATAGATGTTATTTATAAAAATAGTTTATATTAATCTTTAATTTAAAACTAAAAAATGAATTATATTTTTAATAAAAATAGCGATTATAGATTTCGTTGCTCTATAGTTAGATAGGTAGTAAGAATGAACAAAATCACTCTCGAAAATGGACGGACTTTGTTGCGAGCTTTCAAAAGGAACGAGTCGGGATTTCTCGATTTTTCTCGAAATTTCCAGACTTTTCTCGAATTAATAAGACTATAATTTAGGTTCCTGAAGTAGCACACACTTCGATGAGGAATTAAACTGCTCGTTTGAAGAAGTACGTCATGCACTCAAAATTTAATATCGATTGGAAAATAATTATTTACAGTACATCTAATTTTATATTTTTAAAATGAAGCTTATTTAATAGTTTTTTTATACTCCGTGCGCAAAGCTCAATTTCGCGCCCGCACAAACAACAAAGCGTATGCTAAATCTCGCTTTGTGCACGTCATATAAAAAAATACGGTTCGATACATGAGCGATAAAATGATTTTATCTGCGCGTGGATTTTTCACCCTCGTTTCGCTCAGGCGCAAACGCTCCCGCGAGGTTAAAATCACTTTCTCGCACTAGTGTCGAAATGCACTACTACTATATTCTGCACGCATATAAAAAATAGCTTACTTTCTATATACAATCTCTATCTATTAATCTTAAATAAATTTTCATTTATAAATAGTGATGATTGAATCGGGGTCTATACGATATAAAAAATTCGAAAAATCTTTTAATATGATGAATACAAACCTAGTAATATACATAAAAACAATTTTATTATTACAGCATGTTCAATAAATGTGCAGTAAAATGACAAATTAAAATTTTTAGAATTACATAAATTCATTACCTGTGTTTTTGACTCAAAAGTATCAAAATATCGATATAAAAATTTTATTTCAACTTTTATCTTCGATTCGTATACTACG
Source organism: Eupelmus azureus (assembly GCA_030522685.1). Lineage (NCBI taxonomy): Eukaryota > Metazoa > Arthropoda > Insecta > Hymenoptera > Eupelmidae > Eupelmus > Eupelmus azureus. Next base: position 14,900 of record JAPYZA010001497.1, on the reverse strand, counting down.
TATGTATACATATCGGACTTGTAAATTATAAATTTTTTACAAAGGTTAAAAAAATTAGTCGAATGAAAATTAACTTCTACTATTAAGTTCTACTTATATTTTTCACGACACGAAGCGAAATGTTCAAATTAACGATCGAAGAACCATAATTTTAATGAAAATGAAGACTGTTTATAAAACAATCGTTTGTAAAAAATACAATGTCTGCAATACGAATACTCAAAACTAACTTTATTTTACGTGCAAATTGTCCAGAAATTACTACCGGGCGTTAAATGAAAATACTTTTTCAAAGAAATTATGGTTTTTAGAAAAATATTATTATTATATCGCTTGAAAATAGAGAGCTAATTAATATATAGCCAAGCAAGTACAAATAAAATGATATAATGAATAGGGTTAAATCGCCAATACAATAGATAATTATTAAGGATTTGCATTATTTTACATTTTACAATAAAGATTCGAATATTTTAAATCATTAGATAGATCTAAATAAGATAAAGTTTATCGGCATATTAAAATTTTTTCAATTTTGATTGCCGCTACAATGTCACACGTAAGTAGAATTAATATTTATTTTTTTAGTATAAATTTAAACACTTTATCTAATGAAAAATTCCGATTATCTCTTTTATTTTTATATTACTTTTTAATTTCCAATATCATAAGAAAAAGTTTTACCGACATGCATTACCCATATTATACAATGGAAGCTGGAATTTTCTATAATTTTAATATTTATTACAGATTGTATAGCATGCAAGTTTGGGATGTATATAATATTTACTGATCTTGTACATAATATTTATTGCTTATTGGTATATTATTGTATAATAAATAAAATTATACTTTTCAAATTTTATGAAGTGATGGACGTAGCAAAAATAATTATTTTAACACCAATATAATTGTTACCAAATATTTCAACATAGATGTCATGTTTTTTTAGGGGTACCGAAAAATTTCATCAAACTATGTTTTTATGACATAATTAATTGAATTTAAATTAAAACAGTTTTTCATTTAAAATTAACTAGTTTTCAAAATACAACAGAATTATGAAAATGCTAAGAAACAAAAACGAAAATACACTTACAAAATTATACTTACAAAATTTAATTTTAAGTGAAATTAATATTAATTCCTGAACACTTAGGTACTTTATTCATCTGCATTAATCATTTCTATTTTCATTCTACTATCTACTTTACACAGATATTTTAGATAAATCGAATGATGACTAGGTAAATTTATTATTTTATTATTACTATTTATAATTTACAATCGCGCTTTTTAAAGAAAATAATAAATAGTTAGTTGTTGAGAACAACAAATGAATTTTTGATAAAAACTTTAAAAACCATATGTTTGTAAAGTAAATGCAATTGTAATATTTTACTAATGTTCGTTTGCGAGAGACTGAAGTGGCGATCGAAATAAAAATAATTATGACAGAAATTAAACCCACTTAAAAGAAAACTGTCAGCTATAAGCCATATAATATTCGCTTGGTGTATGCAGAGCCAGGAACCTCCTTCATTTTAGATGCAAATTGTCTAGAAATTAATGCTACGTTTCGAAAATGAATTCTTTTCCGAAGAAATTATTACATTACAATTACTGTTGTTTTTATACTTGTGAATAAAGAATTACTTAGACTGTTCAGTATAGAGCTGGATGACAAATAAGAAACACTAAAATGTTCAAGACTATAAATATAAAGCACAAATAATATGAATAAAAAGATAATAAATGTGATATTCGAGAGTACATGTTTGAAAATAAATAAAGATTTAAATATTTTTAATGGATTGTGGCCATATAGGCCAAAATTTGATAAAGTTTCTCGGCGAATTTTAGTTCTGATCGTATTGACAGGTGTTACATTGCCACACGTATGTGAAATAATATTGAACTTTTAATAACGTTGATAATACTAATCATAAAGTTATGGAAGTGAACGCATCATCAGTGATTATGGAATTAATGATGAATCTAATTAAGTTACTGACAAAGAAACATTTAATAAAAACAAATATGGATTGTTTTTTATAATTTTTCATATCGCTTGTATCAATAGTATTAATAAAAATAATTTTTCAATGAAATTATTTCTTATTGTTTGTATTGCTACAATATTAATAAAAATTAAACTAAATTTACAGATAATATATAATTTAAACATAAACAAATATTATAAAATTTACAGTTACAATCTTTATGAATCTTTAAAAAATATTATAAAATTCCATGTTTATTTTTTCAATACAGTTATAAAATTATTCTTATTTAGTTTCTTGGAATTTATAAACAATGTGGTAAAAACTTGGGCCTCTGTGCTGAAAATATCGCAGGATTATCTTATTATTTGGGAATTATAACAAAATACATAATAACAATAGCGTTAAGAAAAGAGGTACTAAGGATTTTAATTTTTAATATAAAATTACATGATTAGTATTTCTTTTTACGAGTATTAATTTCTTATACATATATATTTCTACTGAACTTTCGAATTTTTAATAAACACATATAATAATCATTGTAATTACTGATCTTTTCTCTATCATTTAGCAATTTTCATTTTTCAGTTTGAAAAAGTTTTCCAAAAAATAACAATAAATTGGTTGGAAATAACAGATCCAGAAGAACAAATAATCATGAATCGATTTGCAAAATTGGGAAGATTGAAAACTTTATATTACTTGGGTATAATTATATATTTTTTATATATTTCTAAATAACTCTTTTTCGTATTTCCCATATCTTTTTCCTATTCTGTTAACAAAGACAGACGCAAAAAGCAAAAAGCCATGAGATTTGGTTAATCAACTTCAACTTTCTTTGGGAGACCTTTGACTGTCTTCAGCAGACATATATGGATCCTGAATTGGTTTCCTGAAAAAAAAAACAAAAAAAAAAAAAACAATCCATCATATCATGCTTTTAGATGATGTACATAAAATACAAATTTATAGCACTACGTGGCATAAATCCGCAATTACGTAATCTACGCTATAAGTAGTCCATTATTACATCCTGTATTAGCTTCCGAGTGCATAGCGAGAGCGATAAGTGAGAATGGTCTGCTTATCGTTTATGGTGAGAATGGACTGTTTACGGCACGGATAGGCATGGTCATGAAGACTATAGAAAGGGAATGTAAGCGATATGACTCCAGCTGATCAAAAGTTTATAAAACTTTTGCCGAGCGACCTGCCACAAAACTGCGTTGCGATCGCTAACCTTTAGAATTACAGAATGTTCATGCAGTAAAAATTATTTTTGTATTAAATTATTCCTTTGAAGCAATTATTATCATTTTCATTTATTGAATATAATACGCATATATGTCGGATAAATTTTATTGACGAAAATATCTTGTGTTTTATTAGACTGCCAGCTGTTGTAGGTCTATTACACGATTCCTAAATAAGAGAGAATAAGGTATAAAAATAAGTAATTAGAATGGTACTATATATATATATATATATATATATATATATGGGTAGAATGTATATATAAAATATATATAAGGTAGCTTTTACCTCATATATATAATAATCAATGTTATTTCTTATTCTTATTTAGGAATCGTGTAATGTAATGGGCCTTAGTACACTATTTCTCTATAGTTTTCATGGGCGCGTCAGTGGATTTATGCCAGGCAGTTCTGCAAAGTATTATATGATATACGTGTCAGAAGGTGCTCTTTATAGCACTGCATTTAACGTCCTTGCATACATTTTCTGGATACAGTTTTATAATATTACAAACAGTTTTGTGCATAAATTGCATGTGAGTTAATACTCAAAATTGTTTATAAAATTATAAAACTATATCTAAAGAAAAATTCATTTTTAAACAAGAACTTTAAAAATTAATATTTTCAGCGCTTCTTTCTAATTATTTAAAATTTTATAATTCTATATTTAATTTTTTTAAATTATCTACATGTAATAGAGTAACAAGTCTTTTATTATAATTTATAGTGATACTAGATCTTAAGTATAACATGAAAAAAATACGACCAATTGCAATACTTGTTGATTCTCGTTCCATCTATTGGGGACCATATATGATTTTTTCAAGGCATTCAGAGGACCCTGGAAGAAAGTTGAATGAAAGAGTTTTCGACTTTTTAATAAATTTAATATTTTCTATCAAACTTATATTTTACCAAATATGCAATCCTCTCCAATACGAATTCGTTTTACGTATGTTTAGAAAAAAATTTCTATCAATCAATAACTCTAAATTAAAAGATCCAATTAATAAGAAGAACTAGTTTGACTCGAGTGAGTTAATTTTGAATTAGGAAAAATTATTATTTTTACTTTAATAAGTCTGTTTTAAAGCATGTTTCATAAGAATGATAATAATAAAATACAGAGACTGCTAGTCTAATTATAGTTATCCCTGGAAACAAGGTCATAACAATTTTGCTACAATCCGTGTGCGAAGCGGAAAATTACAGCAGAACAGACGTGGTCTATTTCCAATTTCGATCGGAATACTGACGAAGTAATTAATAATGACGGATACCAGTAGCAGAATTGCGTTATACTCATTGATGAAAAGTCCATTTATAAAACCAGAAAAGTTATTAAGTATTGCAAATGCTCGCAGCAAACCTACGCAATTAAGTTGCGACAGAATCTTACAGAAGTAAACTGCAGCAGAATTGCACGCAGCTATTGCCAAATACCAAATGTATTTGTGCATCCGGAAAAATTCCACCAGGATTGCGTCATGAAATTACAGCAGATACGTGAAGCGAGATTGTACCAGAAATCGAAAATAGCCCATGCATTGTCTGCTGCAATCGCAGTGCGTTGAATTTTGTTATCAGGGATATTTTTGGAAGCTTTTTTTATTTACTGCATATGTTATATTAAGTTTTCAATATTCTCTTTTAACAGAAATTTTTTTCATTTAAATGCTAATAAGCTATATAAAGCAAAATGAATATTTAGATTTTATTATTATAAATAATGATAGTTATATTAATTTTTAGGTTACTGTACTTTTGGCGGTTTCTGTTTCAGTCAAATAACAGTTGCGCCCGTAGTTTTAGATTTTTTTATGCCATTGTTAAATCATTCTCGAGATAAAATTTTAGTAACAAGTGCTCATTATCCTTTTGATCAATATGAATATTATTACGAGCTTTATATTTTATATTGTATAACAACGGCAGTCAGTATTTGTGTTCGTACAACTACGGATTCAACATATATGGTCATTGTACATCACAGTCTTGGAATTTTTGCAATCGTCAAGTAGGGTTTATGAACTTATGAAACCAGGTGTTTAGATTAATTATCTTTGTATTCATGTTAAAATTTTATTAGTATATTTCTCTATTATTTGTTTCAGGTATAGACTAATAAAAGCTTCAAAGCAAGATAATATAGATTCTTCATATGAAATTCTTATTTCAGCAATCCACATGCATAAAAAAGCTTTAGAGTTAGTAGTCAATGATGTATATGAATTTATAATAACAAAAAATAATAATATAAACTTAAATAATAGGTTCATCGAACTGATTGAATCAATATACAAACATGCCTTTGTTTCATTTCTTGCTATGATTATAGTTCTTTTTAGCCGTAGCGCAGTGATAGTAAGTTAATTTTATTTCAATAGTAATTATTGACGGTGAAAGATGTTCAGTATTTTACATTCGGTTTATTGTGTATGCCACACAATCTACTACAGGTTGTTGAATGTGTAGACAAGTTGGTAGATTTTACAAGAAGATTGTTGTTTGAAGTAGGAGCTATAATTCATACATTTTTTACGTTTTCACTTGGGCAATCAGTAATCGAGCATAGTGAAGATTTATTCTTATCTGTGTAAATATTAAATAATGACTAATATTGTTGGTAATAAATTTTTAAATCTGTCGAATGAATAGGTACACAAATGAATGGTACAACCTGACTAAGAAAGCAAAAATACTTTTAAAGATCATGATGCTGCGATGCTCAAAACCATGTTATTTGACTGCTGGTGGTATTTACGTTTTAAATTTTGAAAACTTTGGAATTGTAATTTTGATACTTTTTATACAAAATATTATTATTCAGTCACTTAATTAATTCGAAATCTTTTGTAGATAATTAAGACTATGTTATCCTGTATAACTGTTACAATGTCTTCCCAACGGAAAAAGTAAAACAGAAAGCTAATTAAACTATGTTGTATAAGAATGAAATAGATTATAACAATTACCATTGTATGCCTGTTTGTTTGGTAATTCGTAATTTTTTAAGTAGTACCTAAATTTTCATCCTGTAATATTAGATATGTATACGACAACAATGATCAGCGTTTAACGTGGCTGGATTGATCCATTTTTTTAATGGCTTGTTTATGGTATCCGCAGACTATTAATAATATTTCTTATAATTTAAGTAATCGCTTAACTTTATTTATATTTATTTGTTTATATTTTCCCCTGATAAATACTTAATGGGGCCAGCCTGAGTTAAAATCACTGAAAATAAATAAAACATTTATTATTATTTAAAATAATATATCATAGCTTTTATTAATATAAATTTTTTGAATTTATTATATACATATTACAGATCATTTTTGCACATTTAAGTAATCTATATTGCTCTCTAAGTTTCTAATACCGCTCACCGTTAGAAACCTTGAATTTTGACTGTTGGACCCATGGTAAGCCATGGGTTTTTGAGCCAATCAGTTCATCAATTTATACCAGGTTGGCCTTAAAACACTCCTTTAGAGTATCACCATAGAATGTACGGATTACTTTTTCGAAAAAGCTTAACAGATAATTATTAGAAACACTTATGGGCAAAATTTTAATAATAAATTATTTAAAAGTGAAATCTACGCACGTAAGTGTCTTTAATAATTATTTGATACGTTTTCTCAAAAAAATAATCCGTACATTCTGTAGTGCTACGCTAAAGAAGTATTTTAAGCCAAACTGGTATAAATTGATGAACTGATTAGCTGAAAAACCCGTGGTAAGTGGGTACAGCAGTCAAAATTCAAGGTTTCTAACGGTAAGCGGTATTAGAAACTTAGAGAGCAATATAGATTACTTAAATGTGCAAAAATAATCTGTAATACGTATATTTTTTCATTACACTATTTTTTCTCAATGTATTATACACATATATTTTATTTTATTTTATTGTAATTAAAACGAAAATTTTGTTCGTTAAGATATTGTAGTACTTTAAAAAAAGAAGTCTATCAATCATACGAAATCCTATACTTAGGGAAGAAAGGATAAGTGCTATAATTAAATTATGAGAAAAATATAAATGTATAGAATTTAAAAAACAATTTATAAGATTTCAAGAATTATTTACATGCACATGCATCGTATACTATTTTGTTTATTGATAACTGAGTGTAAGAAATTCAACTTTCCTGTTCGTCATTTCTTATGGATTTTATGGATAAGAAACCAATCAAAATATGATTTCTTTACTGATATGCGGCGAATAAGCAGCCCATTTCTACATTGTTTTGGAGCACACAGAAGATTATGGTAACCTTCGGAGTCATACAAGCGGTGTTTGTCGCCAGTAAAGGGAAAAGCTACTAGTTTTTATATAATTCGAATATATATGCTATTTTTTAATTAATATATAAACAGCTTATAGAATTTTTGCACTTTTATAAACAAATAATTAAAAAATCTAAAAATAAATATTTTAATTTTTAGAGGATTATTATTTTTTGGATTTTTAAAGGTTACCGCTAAATTGATTTCTATATAAATCATCAAAATATGATTTGAAGGTGTATTTAAAATTTGTAAATTGTATTGTATATTTAAAAAATGTACCTCACCTATGTCATTAAATAACAATGTCTTGTGTATTCTATTATCATAATAAAATCTAAATTTATTTCGAAATATCATCAAAAGTACGACTACGCAAATCACTTTTCCGCACACGTATTATTTCTTTAATTTTTGTCGAGTCCGAACTTATCATATCTAAAAAACTTCAAAGAATAGATTCTATCTTAAAAAATGTCAAGTAACAAAATAAACAAGCCGCAGTAGCTGCAGTACCTAGTAGCGGTTCCAACAACTTAAGTTTTATATACTTACATTGTTATTTAAAAAAAAAATCTAAAATATAGATTCTTTTTAAAATATGAATAATCTAATTAAAGTAAGTCATAAAAAAAACTGTTAAGAAAATAAAATAAATAAAAGAAAATAAGCTTTCATTTGCCTTCTTCATAATTGAAAAATATCAATCCGATCCAAACTTGTGATTGCTTGAAACTAAGCAATGTAAATACGAGAAATTTCATTTAAATTTGAGCCTATTGAATAAAATGTGCATATCTGCAGATGTTAAAATATTCAAGGGAAGGATATTTTATGTATGCGATTTCAAATTTATTTAAATTTATAATTAAAATTGAAAGGGATTGAAATGATGTATTTGATAGAATATTTATTTAATGAAAAGATATTTAATAAAAGATGATTTTAAAGAGCAAAATTATAATTCAATACCTTTAAATAATTAATATGAGAGCTGTTGTTTTGAAATACAAATGAGGGTTGTATATATTTTTATAAAAGTATTTTATAAATACAAAATGATAGTGTCTTAAAGAAAAATATAGTTCTTTTTAGAGTTTAAACAAAGAATAGCTTACTATTGCATTTTTCAAAATTCTTTGGAAAACAACTTAAATTTAGTACATTTCGATTCTAGTGTGAGAAAGTGATTTTAGCCTCGCGGGGATGTTTGCAAATACCACGCGAAGATGAAATCACCTTCCCGCTCAAGTGTCGCACCGTATTTTTTTATATGACGTGCACACAGCGAGATTTGCCATACGCTTTTTTATTCGAGAGTGCGCGAACTCAAGCTTTGCTCACGAAGTATAAAAAAATATGTTTGTGTATGACCTCTCAACACTGACGTATCGCTTACTCTGTAGAAAATTTTTTTAATAGTTAATAGAACTTACACAGATGTTAATTTAAAAAAAAATGAAATAATAATTCTAGTAACAATTGTGAAAAAAAGGAGTACAAAAGACTTCTGAAACATCAACTTAAACTTTTGTTCGTTGATGATCAAAACAGAAATTTTAACTTTTAAAAGTTTGCATACATTATTAGATCCATTCTTTCAAAGAATTGTTTGTATCGAACGTATTTTAAAGAATAAATTATTTTAGCAACTATACTTGGTAAAAAATGAATGTCGACATGAGTAAATATTGGAAAATGCCAGTTTTTGCTCAAAAATTTATGGGTGTTTGGCCTTTTGATAATAAACTGTATGACAAAATCATGCCTATCTTCGTCTACATTTCGTTATATTCGTTGATAATTCCTATAGTTAGTCTAGATTTAAATAAATATACCGCAAAAGTTATTCGACTTTTCATATGCAAAGTATATATATATTTTCAGGGTATACGACTTTTTCAAGAAATTGGTGTTCGTACCGAAATCGCCATAGAAAATCTAGTTGGTCAAATGTATCTCAATGCAGCAGTTATAAAATTTTCTATGACCATTATCAATAAAGAAAAGGTACAAATTTTATACTATTAAGAATCAGATACTGAATTTTACACTTGTGTTGCTTGGACTAATTTTGATGAAGTTACACATCTGTTGTGTTCTTCTAAATCTGAAGAAGCAAAAGTAATCTACACACGTTCAACGTATCATCACCGTTCTTCATTTAAATTACTACTGCACATTTTATTCTAAACAAAATATATATAAAAACTGTATACCCTTCAATAAAATCTAAAATTGTATGAATTTAGATTAAGAAAAATAAAAAAAATAAATATTAAAAACAAATGCTTTTATCATATTATTGTTCTTAGTTTATAATAACTTAATTTATAATATTTTCTAGCATAAACAAATCTATAAACTAATAGCTAGAGATTGGAAAATGGAAACCGATGAAAAAGAGTTAAATATAATGAAAAAACATGCAGCAATAGGACGAACTATTTCCTTGTCTTATGGAAGTAATGACATATAAGTATAGTTGTCACATTTATGAAAATCAGTTTTCACTTCTTTTTAACGTATTAATCAAGATACCGCAATTAAACTGTTTGATAGGAAAGTTTTAGGTAGTTCTCTAATTTTTTGAAAAATGGGTTTGAAAAACTACAAAATTCTGGCATAATTTTTAAATCTGAGAAATTTTTTTCAATTTTTTGTGATATACATAGGTTACAAAGTTTGTTTTAAAGGAAATAATTATTGAAATTATCTATTTTAAAATGGCAGGTAGTAAGAATAAAAATTATACCAACCATGATACAATATGATAAAGTTTTTGATATTAAAGATGGGTCTTTAAAAGAAAAATAAGCTTGTTTTAAAGATGAATTTCTGCTTTTTTTATTAAGTTCTTAAAATATATACTAATAATAAACAAAAGTAGAAATTTGCTGTTTCCCTAATCTATGCCAGAATAATTAAAAATAAAACCACGCAGATTTTCGTAATAGGTAAAGCAAATAGCAGAACGCAGAATTTGTCCTTTACAGTGAACCCTTTCAATAGGGCAGTAAAAGGCGGAAAGGGGAAGAGTTTTTCTGAGAATCAAGCTATTAATTTCTTTTTCAGATATCTATGCGCTCGTATTATAAAGTTAAGAAAATAAACCAAAATCTGAAAGTGTACTATAAATAAGTTGATGTACTAATTCAAATAAGAGAACTACCTCAAGTCCTTTTCTAAATTGTCAAATAATTTATATTTCATTAACTATACAAATAACTATTAATAGTACATTTAATAAAAAACTTAAATTATTTAATAATATTATGATTCAGAGTGATTCAATCATACCACGCTATAATAATATTATAATAATCTATAGTATAATAATATTATAATATAGTATATATAGTATTGTCATATAATTATTTTTGATAATTTTATAATAGAAAATAAAAAGTTTGCTGTTGCAGTACTGCAGGTTGCTTTCTCAGTATTCCTACATTATATCCACTGTTGGATTACATAATTCCGCTGAACAATGACAGTAGACCAGTCTCTCTGCCTTATTATGCAGAATATTTTATAGATCAAAAGAAATTTTATGTTCCATTAATGGTTAAAGCCGTTATAGCTGGTACCATATCTATGACGGTTTTTATTACATATGATATGGCTTTTGCCATGTGTATACAACATGTTTGTAGTTTATTTGATATAATTAAGTAAGTATTTACTTCTACAATAATTAAAATCGTAATTATATTACAATTTATTTTTTTTAAAAGCAAAAAATGTACCGAGTAAAAATTCTGAGGATAGGACTGAGTATAGAGTCACCTAAGGTATAATATATAAATAGGTTGGCTTGTACCTAATAACTAATTAACAACAAATAAAAGCTAAAACACTAGCATACCCACATAGTACTATATTTGTGATTATTAAATGATTGAGTATCAGTTTATTGTGCCCATATTTTCTATACTTTATAACATACATTTATAATTTTTCAAATTATTTTTTATTCTTAAAGTTCTGATTTTTCGAAATTTTGCTCATTTTTGCATTCTTTTAATTTCAACTTTGGTACATTAAAAATCATTTTCATTTACTATACTTTAAACTTTATCAACATGATGTTTCATAATCTTACTCATGAGTCGATTTAAAAAGTGATACCTAAATTAATTGTTATCAAAAACAAATTAGTGATTTAGCTAGTTTTTTTAGCAAAATATTTTTTTTAAGTTGTAAATTAAGATTAATGCTGCAAATATTAAAAATTTAAGACTTGACGAACAGCAAAAAAGATTGGAATGAGGAAACAAAATTGCAATCAAATTTAATACTGTTGAAAAAGTTCGATTTTAATGTAAAAAGTTAACATGATCACGTTGAATTTTATTCGGAAATCATAAGTTTTTACATTAATACTTCCAGAAAAATAAATATATTTTTATAAAAATATTAACTTAATTTTTGAAAGTTTTCGATTGGAACGAGCAACTACCTTGGAAAAATATACTACAGTACATGATATGCAAGTGAAACAACTTATGATAAAAACAATTAATTTACATCAAATTGTTATAAAGTAATAATTATTTTTTTAAATTATGCAACTATCAATAAGATTTTGATATCACGCAATATGTAAATATTAATTATAAATAATAGAAATGTCAACCGTATTGAAGTTACTTACAGCATAAACTGGCTTTTTATATTGCTTCTGAATACAACAGCTGTTGGTGGTGGATTACTAATTGTAATTTCTTTTATTAAACAAAACGTTTTGTTTTTATTATTTGTTAATTATCAAATCCTAATAATTTATTTATATATAATGTCATATAGGTAATATTGAAACTGGATAGTCCAAAAGATTTGATTAGATATGGAATGTTTTTCATAACTATATTTATTCATAAGTATTTTATATTTTTGCCTGGGCAAAAAATAATTAATTACAGCTTGCAAGTTTTTGATAACTGGTATGTAGTATATAAAAATGTTTTGATAGAATTCAAGTTTAAATTTATATTTTACTCAGCTATTCTTGCCAATGGTACAATTTGACACCCAAGAGTAAAACGTTACTAAGGGTAATGATGGTTCGAAGTATTCGACCTTTAAAATTAACTGGTGGAAAAATGTTCCTTTTATCCATGGAAACGTATGCGTCTGTAAGTAATATCTTTTTTAACGTAAGGTGAATTTTACTAAAAAAAGATACATAATTCAGATTTTAATTTCAGATGTTAAAAGCAGGAATGTCATATTTTGCGGTATTTGCCAGTACACACGAATAGTCAATCAATGAAATGCTTAATCAAAAGATATTATTATTTGCGCTAAGATGGTGGACTAGAATATATAATTCAGTATAATAGTAGTTGCAAATTAAAATATTTTATTAAAATAATTTTCTAGTATGTATCTTACTTTAGATTAAGAAAATATTTAAAAAAAATGCATTTCTGATAATAAAAAAATTATTAAAAATAACAGAATAAATTATGTATTTTTTCAATTTAATATATTTAAAATCGTTTCTATAATGATAAAATAAAAATAAATTTAATAATTTGTTATGATATAAAATTTACAGAAAGTGTAATGTAATAATAAAAAACTTCGATAGTCTTTAAATGATGTGTGTTCTTACTTTGAAATTTCAAACCTAATTTATATTAAAATTTGATAATGATAGACGTAAGATAATAATCACATTGACATAAAATTAAAAAAAAATTTTAATTAAAAAGCAATTTTTATTTTACAAAAATATTATAGCTAGGAAGATATACATATTGTAGATTTACAATATATGCACAATTCATTTTCTAATTATCTATATAACACGAACTTTATATTAATTTTTGAATGAAAATACGAATTTCAACTTAATTTAATCATTATACAGTGACAGCCTTTGGTGGAATTTTTTCATGATGCTGTTGGAGCTCATATGGGTCCCTTATAATTACTACATGAGAAAAATAAATAAATAATAAAAAAAATTTAAAAGCAATAGAATATATACAATTATACATATGTATGATATACAAAAAATGTGCAAAATTAAAATTTGAAAATGGAAAAATGTTTTCAATTTAAAAAAATTTTTTAATTAATACAAACAAGACAAATGAGTATCAATAATAAACCTACTGTATGTAGCATTAATTAATATTTAGGATAGTGTAATGCATACTAAATATAAAAGTATTCAGTAGTGGTGACAGGAAAAACCTTTATTAAAATTTTCTAGTCTTAAAGACTTTGTACAACTCAAAGAATAAAATGAAAAATATAAAAAGCAAATTTAGTTTAGCATAATAAAAGAACTTGATCTAAGTGTAGGGGTAAAACTGAAACTAGGTATATCAATTTGAAATAGTAAAGATACTAAATAACTATTAAGCACCATGGGCGAGCTTCCTGGGATTGATTTTCGAAATTTTATTCATTTCTTCTATTGTCTTAGATGGCGCTCAAGCAAAAAAATTCACGCGTTATCACGTTGACGATGTGCGGAAGACTCGAAGGTTATAGGTAGCTTAATCAGAAGAATCCATGGCGAAAATGGAAGATGCTGGGTTTAATTCCCTCTCGAGTAAAGCAGTACCCTTTATTTAGAGTCCTCCTCTCTTCATTAATTTTTCATTGGTTTTTCGAACGTAAATTCGTAACACTATTTCAACTTTGGTACGTTAAAGAGAATTTTCTTTTACTATACTTTAAACTTTATCAACATTTATTGATAGGCCAATATATTAAAGCTTGGCTAAAGATGTTATTTAAGTTATTTATAACGTACTTACTAGATATATAGCTACATTAATCTATTTTATTTCATAATCTTACCATAAGTCGATTTAAAAAGTTACACCTAAATAAATCGTTATCAAAAACAAAAACAAAAATGATTAAATTTATGCGCAAAAATATCTAGACAAACTAGATATTGAGATATTTCAAGCACTGAGATGGTATTAGTTTAATCAAATTCCAATACGTGACATCGCATTGCCCATTTAAAAGTATTGTTAGAGATGGTAGGTTTCAAATAGAGGTAGTTTAATTTTTCGCTCATCATTTTGAACAATTTTGAACCCGAATTATATGGTCATATGGATCTCTGAGCTCTTTAAAGTCTTCTCGAATAAGACCCCTGGATTTGATACTGATAAAAATAGAAGTTATGTAGCTAGCTTGATAATTTAGTAGATCGGCACGCATGTTCCGTGACAACAGTCGACTACCAAAAAGTAGCATTTTAATCTATAAAAATGCGAAAATATAAGCTTAGGCAGACAAATCGAAAAGAAGTATATTCTCTTCTAGTATCTGTTTTGAGCCAACCCAGCTTCCTGTTGAA